>JANSTS010004232.1:0-27542 GCA_026546915.1 Sylvicola fuscatus | reverse complement strand
ATAGATTCGCTACAGTAATGCAGTTTCCAGAGCCAACAAATCTGGACGGATTTTACTCATTTTGGGCACTTTTTTAACAGTTCTTGTAAAAAAAATGAATAGAAAGTGCATCGTAATGCACTTTTGTTCTTCATGGGTCTTCAGTCTTCATAGATGTGTCGTAATCTCTCGAAACTAGAAACAACAATCGAATCACCGACCCATATTGCTCTTTATCCATATTTCTAAAATCCGCGTAAACGCCCGCTTCCACATGCTGTCAAAAAAAAACTACGATTGCGACTCGCCTGAAAAGTTGACAGTAGCCACCATAAAGAATGTACTACACGATAATAAATTTATATTGCGATTGCTGTAAGGACAGGTACTTGTCGGACTGCCCTCGTATTTAAATTACTTTGCTTAATAGGCATTAAAACGCTAGAACCATATTTGTATTACTTTATTGTGGTTGACATTCAATGAAATAAAAATAGAATAGTTTAAATAGTATATAGGTACTAGGTTACATATAAGAACGTAAGTCTTAACATT
The DNA here is from genome assembly GCA_026546915.1 of Sylvicola fuscatus. NCBI lineage: Eukaryota > Metazoa > Arthropoda > Insecta > Diptera > Anisopodidae > Sylvicola > Sylvicola fuscatus. The sequence goes on along the minus strand of JANSTS010004232.1, from coordinate 27,008 downwards.
TTTATTTTTCATTATTATAAATACGTTTACAACCTAATATTGCTGTTTTCAAGAGTTTTGTTTTGAGACAGTTTGCTTTCATTTATGTATATACGATTTACAATAGAAAAAAAAATTATATTTTATTTATATTTACATTAAATTCTCACGAACTGTATATAGACTTTATACTTTAAATATATATTTGTTGATTTTAAGTTTTTTTGTTTCTTTTTTTTTATGTTGTTGTTGTTGTTGAAATCGGGATGAAAAAGATGTTTGAATAAAATTGTTTATGTACTAGATGAGGGAAGAAAGGGATGTGAATACAAATAATTATTATAAACGCCTAAAATGGACATCGAAACTATTTCGCCTGATGAATTTATTAGTACAACAGGATGACACAAATTGTTTGTATGTTTTTTATTCGTGTTACATTAAACATTCATTTCATATATAAGAACAACATTTGGCAAATATTTATAGCTAAAATTACAACAACAAAAAAAAACGTTCAGTTCTTACAAGTGTTTACTTAAATTTTTAATTTTATTTTATGCAATTTGTTTTATAAATGATCAATTTGATTACAAGTTTCAACTGCAGTTGGATATGACTGATGGGCAGCGATGTCGTTTTTATAATTTTGTTACGTTTCTTTTTAGCTGGTTGGTGTTTTGGAATTTTGTTTTTGATTATTTTATTAAGTGATTAATTTCTAAAATCTGAGTTTTTAATTCAAAAATTCAAATAAACGAATGAGGTAGATCTGATTACACGTGTACTAAGTTTATGTAGCTTATTAAGAAACAAAATTAGACGTTTATTTTGAAATTTATTGCTTTCGAGTTGTAGTCGCTGCCGTCTCTTGAGACTTTTGTTGCAAGACAAGCACAGAAAAGCGTGCCCAAATATTTAAATATGCTTTATACTTTTACAATTAATATTTTATTTTTTTCTGTCTTGGTCTTTCCTGGTCTCAAAAATTTAATCAAATCAAGACAGTTTGAGACAATATTGATCCACAATAAATCGTTTGGAAAACAACAAAAAAAAAATGCAAAATGGCTGCCAAGTCAAACAACAAGAGATTAATAGATGAAATACATTTACAACAAAAAAAAGGACTATTGAATTAAGATTTCGCGGTCGACTTTAATAACTAAGTTGCTCAAGTGTATATTTAAAATGCGTTTCGTCCAGTGAAAGCAAATGTGTTTTGAATGCACTTTTGTGTTATCTCTACCGGTTGGTTGAACTACAATCATTTACAATTTTTCAAACATAGTTTTGTGTACATGTTTTTGATTTAACTGTAATTTATATTGAAAAAAATGAGCATTCGTTTGTGTTTTTAAAATTCCCTTAGATATGGTTGCATTTTTAAATATTTCTCTTTCGTATTAAAATTAGTCTATGTAAATGCATTTACAAATTACAATTATCTTCGTGAGTAAGTGTTTCTTTTGATTACATTTTCTATTTTTTTTTTTTTTTACAAACCGTTTTTTCCCTCATTTGGTGTTACATATGAAGATCTTTTTTTATATTTAAATTGAGTTGTTTTATTGCTTAAATGTGGTTGGTTTAGTTTCTTTGTATACGTATTTTCGGTCTAAGGCTAATGTATATGGAGACAATTTGTGACCACCATCCACATCTCAATTAAATATACAACAATTAAATATGCTTAATATGTTAATTGTAGGCTGTAAAGTTTATTTCTCGTCTATAATAGAATTATTAAAGTTTCATTTTGATCATGCTAATTATGTATATTTAATATATAAGCCATTAGGTTTCCTTAACAAAAATATTGCTTCTTGTTAAAAATTGTTTCAAATATAATTCATTTTAGATTCTTCACTCATCTTTGTTGTTCGACTTATGGTATTGATTTTTTTATCTCTTTTTTTCTTTTTGTTGGTAATCTAACAAACGGTCGTAATTTATGCACCGGGATTTACGTACAATCAAGGTATTAAATCATGGCAGGATTAAATTATGTTATTTAAACAGTTTTCTTCGCCGTGAAACCACATCGAGAAGGCGATAGCGCGAAGAACACATGCGTTGCCGCAGCAATATGGTTTGAAAATTAAAAGACGACGATTTTGTTTATAAATACGCGAAACAACGGTAAAACGGACAGGATTTGCGTCGACACAACTGGGACGTACAGTTTCAAGGTTAGGTCAGAAAACCGCAATCGACGCATCAATGTGGTTTCGCTAATTTCAATCATATATAAATAGCGTTTTAGAGTAAAAAATCCGCGAGTAAAAATGGCGACAGAAAATTATTTGACACACCACAATTATAACAAATTAACTACATTTGGATTATATTCTTTTATGGTAACATTGACGTTAAATTTTGTTAAAAAAAAAAAAAGAGAATCGCAACAGTTATCAATAATGTATTGTTTTTCATAGATTTATGTATTCAAAAAAAAATGAGCTTTCGAGCATAAAAAGATTTTAAATCACTCATAGACATTTAAATTTAGTAAAAGACAAAAGTTAAATAATTGTCGCCGCTATAATCAATCTCCATCTAAGTATTTGTGGGTTTATTTTTTGGTAAATATGTTCATGGTATTAATAACACACTAACTGTGAATTTTTTTGCTTTTTTTTTGTTTTTGCTTATTAATTCTAAACGTGTCCAAAAATTTAAATATTACATGGCCTTTTTGTGTGAATTTTATGGTACTTTTCTTTTTTTTTAAATAAAGGCACTAAGGATTGGCAGCAAATGTGAACCTTTACAAAGCTGCAAGGTTTCTACTCTAAATGTTTAAATTATTTATATCCAATATTTTTCATTCATATCAATTTTTTTGTTTTTTGTTTTTTTTTTTATAGATTAGATTTGATTAGTTTTTTTCTTAAAAGCGGAAATTTCTTAAACAGTCTGTCGCTACGATATATCGTTGTTTTTATATAATCACACTGAAGAAGCGTGCCATTTACACTATTTAGAGAATTACTATGATTTAATAATTCAACGTGGAAGTATTTTTGATTTCACAATAATTTAAAAAGTTTTTTTTTTTGCTTTTCAAGAACACACGATTTTTAAAATGTCCTCCCATTTAAATAGGATTGAGATTTATGTAGGTTTTAAATACATTTTCATAACTCACACACACACACACACACACACATACATACACACACAGACACATAATAGCGATGAATACAAAACAACAACAACTAAACGCCATCAATACGAGAAAAAATATTTTCAAAAACATTTGTGGCAATTTTATAGCAAATTATGACGCTTTTACATCACCTATGTCTAATTGTATATATTAATTTGCACTCTGAGTGGGTATTGCAATCATTTTACATAATTTTGTTTTTTTTTTAAAGGACACGTTACACACACAAAAAGCGAGGAATCGCACAAAAACGTAGCGACAGATATTCAGCGATGCTCGTTTGCGGGGTCAGCGCGTTCTAATTAATTCAATGGAGGCGGTTTCCATTAAATTTTATGTTTTAGAATATAACAAAAATACTGTTGAATAATTAAGACAAAAATAAAAATGCAAAACAAAAATTAAATGAAAAAATATATAATTGAAATACAAATGAAAAAAGTACATAATTTGTTGTGTGAACATGTCTAACAAACAATTCAAATGGTTCCAACTTAACCTGATAATGGTAATGTTAGTTATTAGTTATTATTGATTGGTATTTAAATATTTTCTTCATTTTTATCGAATTTATTTGCTATGGTTACTGCGCTTTGTTATTGTACAAATTATAATAATGGCACCATCAATATTGTACTGGTAAAATGAAAATTCAAGGTTGGCTTAAACAAAAATGAATAGCAATTAAAGAACATTCCTAATACGATGCGACCTTGAAACGACTTGTTGTGTCATTAGAACTGACTAAATTTTTGTGATTGATACTTTAACTTTAGAAAGTCTTCTGATTTAATTTTTTTATGAACATTTCTAATGATTGCAAGCATACATCAATTCGTTTACGGTCACATTTACATATAAAAACAAATTAAGATATAAAAATGACATAAAATGTAACAGTTTTTCTTTGTTTAGGATAGGTTTTCACTTTTAATTTTTATATGAAAATGTTTTACATTCATTGTATAATATTTGTAGTAACATTATTAATTCTAGTAGTTTAGAATTTAGTTAAGAATTCGTTGTTTAAAGACGAACAACTATTTACCAAAAATAAATGATATCGTTAAATATACTCCGAATTCACACTGAACACAACTATTGTATTGCTTAAGATTTGTATTTGCGTCAATTTTCGCTGCCAAGTCAATAGATTTACTCTTTGAAAGAATACAAATTATCTTTAGATCACTTTTCATCGTAAATAGTACGATTAAACTAGCAACATTATTCAATTGCCAAACCGATTTTCGTTTCAAACAAAAATGTCATTTAAGACAATAGCTAGTACCTTAAAAAAATGTGAATTCGAGTCGAAAAAAGGACCTAAAATAATAAAAATAAAACAAAAAAATTAACGACTTAAACCAATAATATGTGTTTATAAGAAATGTGTTGCACAATTTTCATTTTGAATTAATTATTCTTCGCATAATTTGCGTAAAAAACAATTGAATTAGTTAAATGGAAAACATTAAACTAATGTTCATTAACGAATATACAAATATATAATCTAACAGTTTGCCACCGTATTAATTGAACGATGAAATGATAGGGTCGCTCACAATTGACGAGACTAGCGACAGGAAAAACGTTTTCTTTAAAATTCATTTTCTTTCAAGTAAAAAAATATTTAAAATGTTTTACCGCCAAAGGGTATTTTCTATGGCCAAAAAGTTCAACAGTTGCATCACTAAAATTAGCGTACACGACGCGGTAAGCGACCCCCAAATGGTAAGCGCAAATTCAAATTCATCACACTAAAGTCTTAAATGTATAATAATAAGTGTTTTTCGTAACCTAATGACCAAACAAATGCAAGTAAATTGTATTTTATGTAAATCCACACCTATTAGGTATCAATAAAGCAATCACCAATATAAGAAATGCGCTGACACTCAACCTAATGCTGGGGGATTTGTGTCAAGCGCAAGCGCTAAACTCTATAGTAAAGTCGTTAGAAGTACATTTAAGAAATAGAAAAACAAAATGTACCAAAATCAACATTAACAATGTGAATGGCCCTTAATGTTCTTCGGAATTGGAAACATTTAAGATAAGTGTATTTCAATTACTGAACGGTAAGTCAAGGCGTCGACAACCTACACTAGTTATCGACTCAGATAAAGTTCAATTTTCCCATACATAAAATTCAGTATAAAACCAATTGGCAGGGAGGCCAACACAAAAATACTGATTCTGTTCATTCAACTCCACAGAAACATATGTTTGCCACAACTTCTGATTAACTTTAAAAACAAACTAAATCCCATTAAAGAGTATAGTTTGTCGACGCCTTAACAGTGGTTAAGTAAATGGTTCAAGCGAGAACGATTATGAATATGGAAAAAGCTCTAACATTAAGATGAAACACCAGAAGGAGAGAATCGATTAAGAAAAATTGTTTTAAAACACAGAAATCTCTCTCTCTCTCTCCATTGTGTTCATGTTCATTATAAAATTTAAGGACATATTAATTGATCGATATTATTTTAGTTATTATTATTATTGGCGGGTGTGACATGATTATTAAATTACCTATATATAAATTTTCGACGTACCAGCCGTTTGGGCTCTTCTCCGAAAATTTCGGTGGAGCCAAAATTGGAGTAAATAGAAACGAAAAGAAAACATAAAGTAAAGAAAAAGAAAAAATTAACACTAATACCGAAAAAAAAAGATTAATCGAGGTAACAAAAAAATATTTCAAACAGTAAGGATAATAATACGACGGTAACAATTGTCGATATGCAGTTAATAAAACGCAAGAAAAACGCGTATACTTTTGTCTGTTTAACTTCCAACTCGCCCAACTCCTTGCACTAATGTTCATCGAAGAAATTGGAGGCGTTGCCGCGACAAATTGGACACGTTCTGTTCGACTATAAATAAAAAAGAAAATTGAATTATTTTGAACAATAAAATGGTGACAGTATTCTTACCCGCAGCCACTTGTCAACACACTTGGCATGGAACTCGTGGCAGCACGGAAGAACTCGCAGCACTTGGCGGGCTTCAAAATCACACATGCACACAACGCACGAAGTTTGATCACCTAAAACAACAACACATTTTTAACTCGATTCAAGTGCCGTTAAGACGTCTGCAAATTTACCTGTGTGAGCGTCTGGATTGAATTTGTAGCTTGGCAGCTGTTCAATTTCAGGACGGGCCAAACCGCGTGGCTTCGCCTCGCCCAATCGCTCAGCAAGACTCAGCAACGCTTCATAGTTCTCAGTTTCATTTGAGTTCGTTGTGTTGATGTCATGTCCATATGGCGACAATGGGAACATTGCCCTGAAATTAATGCACAATCAAATCGCTGATGCGTTAAGAGAGAGAGTTAATTTAACTTACAAGAAATTGAGTAATATTCCCGGATTTATGATACTAGCCGTTGGAATCTGAATTCCTGGCTGTGGTGCGGCCATAGCGTGACGATGGGCTGGTCCTGGCCAGTGGAAACGCGCATAGTTTCGGCGGGGAGTGGGCAGAGTTCGCCGATGCGTACGATGTAACAAATCAATTTGTGTTGTGCGATTCTGCGAATCAAGATTTACAGTCTCATTATTCATCATTCGGTGCAAGGCAATGGACAAAGAGGCGCTTACATCAGGCTGGATAAATATTGTTGTTTGTTGTGGCGCCTGCACCTGCACCTGTGTCAATGATGACAAATGAATGGAAGAAGCACTTGGGTGGTCCAACGTTTCAATCGAGATACCATCAGAACGCTGGAAGATTTAAAAAAAAACATAAATTTTTAATAGAGATTTTTTTAATGTTCTTGAGAATTTAATGATTAAGATGACAATCTTTTCATGAGTCGGATTTTTTTTTTTTTTTTTCCTTAATTTCGTAATTACCTGCTGTGTAATATGCTGATACGCTGGCTGATGTGTATGGGGATGAGCGTGATGGTGTGGATGAGCATGTGGATGCTGGTGAGGATGGTGAGGATGGTGATGATGGTGGTGATGGTGGTGGTGGTGAGGATGCGGATGCGGATGTGCATGTTGCGCCACTGGTAGAGACGGTGGAGCCGTTGGGGCGGGCTGAGCAAAGCCACCATACTGATGATGATGGTGATGTGGTGCATTCATTCGGCACGTGTGAGCAAACGGTTGTGTGTACACGTTGTGGTGTACCTGCAAAAAGGAAAACAAAACATTTCTCATTACCGTCCAAATTCCATAATCTGAATGTTATGTCAACCACTCACTTGGCATTGTGGCAGATGGGCCGGCGCATGATTTGAGCACAGCGAATACGTCCAAATCTGTTCGTGACGCAACGGCAAGCTGACCGGCACCTGGTGCTGCATGTCCATCATCAGCTGCTGTGGCGGCGGCTGCGGCGGCGCCGGATGGGGCGGTGGTACATGCTGCTGATGGAACATTTGCGGCTGCAAGTTATCCCAAGGGCGCTGCTGTTGCGGTGGCGCCACCTGTTGCTCGTGCATCCGCTGATGGTGTATCGGTGGGGTACCATGACTCATGTGATTCTGCTGCTGCTGCAGTTGCTGTTGCAGTTGTTGCTGCTGCTGTAGCTGCAGCTGCAGCTGTTGCTGTTGCTGTTGCTGCAGTTGTTGCTGTTGCTGTATTTGCTGTTGCTGTTGCGGGTGATGATGCGACGGACGTGACGACTGTGCCTGATGGATGTGCAGAATATGGTGCGATTGGTGTGGCGGATGATGAAGCGACTGAATAATGTGATGTTGGGGCTGTTGTTGTTGTTGTTGCTGCTGCTGCTGTTGTTGTTGTTGTTGTTGTTGTTGTTGTTGCTCGCGCAATTGTTGCTGCTGATGTTCGCGCAATTGTTGCCGTTCGCGTATTTCTTGTTGCTGTTGTTCGCGCAAGTGCTGTTGCTGCAGATGATGCTGTTCCCTTTGCTGCTGTTGTTGCTGCTGTTGTTGTTGCTGCTGTTGTTGCTGATGCTGCTGCTGTTGTTGTTGCTGTTGCTGCTGCATATGTTGCTGATTGCGCGGCGATCGACGTGGCTCACCCCAGGGTGTTGCCGCCGGTGAGACGCGCGGTGATCGTCGCGGTTCACCCCACAGTGTCGTCACTGGTGAGACGCGACGCCGTTTGCGCGACGGACTGCCCGACTTGATGCCATTCTCTGACAGAAACGGCTGTGACGGTGCCTGGTGATTGTTATTGTTGCTGGCGTGTGAATTGTCACCATTATGATACTGTGAGTTGTGGCGATCGCGATTGTTTCCGCCGCCACCTCCGCTGCGACCGCTGGCGTTATTCTCATTGGAGTTACGACCGTCCATGTTTCGCGACAACTCGTAGCGCTGTAAATATCGATAAGGATCGCTTAGAATGCAAATATGCAACGACAATTCTATTTAGTACTCACCGAAAAACGTTCATTCAGCGTTATGCGTCGCTCTGTGTTTGCCCTATTTTCAGAAAATGATTGGCATATGAGTATGTCTGATAAGAAGAAGAGTCACTTTATATCAAAACACTTACGAATTTGCATAAAACTGCTCCATATCCTTGTGCCATTGTCCTCGTGAGTACATAGCAAACGGCTGACGCGTGCGACTTCGTGACACAGCTGATCGCTGAAAGCCGGAACGTCTATTTCCACCAAGATGATTCTGATTCATTTTTGGTAAGTTGTAGAAGGAAATAGACCGTCACACGAACACAAGGTAAATCCAATTGGACGCCAGTAAATTCTCCTCTCCTGTCTATTCTGGTTGACTTTGACTTGGAATGTGTTTTTTGATGATTTTTGATGGACCAGCCAATAATTCTGGAATAAGAAATGGTAAAGTCTATTATTTTCAACAATTCGCTAATTGCTATTATACACGTACAACTCCTAAATGGGTCGTAAAGCATGGGAAGGTAAATAATAAAACCTCTTTTGAAAATTAACAACTATACAGGAATTATTCAAGCATCACCCAAATGATTGTCGACTGTCACATTCTCACCCGACCAATCACATTTTCTTTTCGTTCTGATAACATATTTTGTAACATACATATCATGCTCTCGGCAATACTATCACACGAGGTATCATAACTTCATTATCAATCAGTATGACTCAGCATAAGACTAAAATGTTTTTTTTAAAGTCTAGTTTCGAGATAAACTCTTGGCATCCCCAATTGATAAACTGTAGAATTCCTCGTGCCTAGAGCTATCCAAGGACCTGCCCACCCACGTCTACTTAAAAAAAAATCGTCAAAAAGTATTCGGGACCGAATTCTAGAACAATGTCAAAACAAAACAAATTTCGTACAAAGGGTTTGATAAACAGGCGGGTTTTTTAAATTCCAGCATTCTATAAACACAATTTATATGGTGAGATTACATAAAACTTAATTTCCCAAAATGTAACATAATCCTCATTTTGGATGGTTTTAATTGCCATATGAAAAAAAAAACTACTAAACAATTTTACAACAATTGTTCTGTAGGAAACCAAAACTGTTAATATGAAAATGAATCTATAAATAGTGAAATTTCTATTTTTATGACATTTTAGAAAAACAACTTGTCATAAAATTGTGTACAATGATGTTTTTTTTTAAGTTTTGTCGTTGTCATAAATTAAAAAATCTTCTTGAACTGAGCACCTTGACATCATGTCCTAGACTGACGATTATTAGTGTAATTTCATTAAATGTTTATGACATCTAATAACCTGACATACTTATCACATGCGACCATGAATTTTTATTTGCGACAATATTTAAGCACCTGATGTATGTGGAGATATTTATGTAAATAGGTAGAACGAAAATCATTTTACATTTATTATACATATTGTAGGTTAGCGGGGAGAAACAAAATTGTATGAGCGATTCCGGCCATGGAATTCACGGCGGAAAAATTTCGCGGCGCTTAACTATAAATTCAGTATTTAGTTCTGGACTATTTTGTAATTGGAAATTCATAATATATTTGTAGACATTTAACATTTTGATGAATCATAAAAGCACAAAGAAAACAATTAAAATGTCAAAATTAAATTGTCTTGGAATAGCTGCCAAAAAGAAAATGTTGTGTGTAAAAAAATGTCTTGAAACTGTTCCTTGCTATATCATCACGATTATATGCAATAATGTCATTGAATTTGCCAAGTAACAATAAAGGTTATTCAGAAAAGAAAAAATATTATGAAAGAGAAAAATCCACTTATGCGGCACTAGAAGCTTGAACAAAGAATCTGTGAATTTTGTTGGGGACTTCTACAAATCTGGAATAAAATAAAACGAGAAAATGAAGAATTTGTAAGAATTTCACAAACAATAAATGAGCCCCTCAAAGATGATGAGTGACTTAACAATGCAGCTTCACTGAATGTCACAGAGCAACTGGAATTCCCAACATTCGTTCGATGTCGTACACGATCACAACGACAAGGCAACCACGGAAAACATAACAAACACCACGAAAATAGCCTAAAAACGTGTCATGACATCGCAGCGAACTGCACGAAAGCAACAGCCGTCCGCCACACAGCCTTGCCGTTTGTGGTCTTAAAAGGAGGCCATGAACTATATAGACCTGACCGAAGCGTGCACGACTAGGTATGAGCACTTGAAGTGTTAACTTGCGCTTTCTTACACACCAAATCACCGAGCCTATGGAAGCGCGATAAAAGTGATCTCTCGCCGAATCCGAAGCGTTTATCCACTCGTGTCCAGTATTCACATTCTGAAGCCCGCAATTACTTGGGATTTGCGTGCAATTCACTATAGTGATCTTACAACCGTAGCACGAACAGACCTTGGACAGAATTGAATGAGACCTTGAATACTGGATACAGCCATTTGTTTCAACAATAACTGATACCGACGGCGACACGGTGAACGGTCCAACGTAACTAATTACACATGAGGCGGCCTTTAAATAATATTTCACGAGTGTGTACACACATGATTTTGGTGCGTTTTGTGCGGTGGCAAAAACGAAAAATAAAGAGCTGAGCATGAATTGAGGCTACCTGGATGTGGATGTGGCGATATCATCTGAAATGTTAATGTATGAACTGTAGAGACAAAGGTAAAATGGTATTGAGTGGAGCATGACTCGTCTGTTGCGCTTCCACTTTTTGACTCATGTTACTGTGTCATAATGGTTGGCATTTTTTTTACCTCTGCTGGTGTGCTTTTGTTGTTGTTTTTGTTTTTTAATGAGTCAGACTGGTAAATTGCGCAATTGAACAACTTACGTATAACTTCAGGTAATTCACAGAAAGTTGCGCTTCAATGCGACAGTAGAGCAGAAATTTGAGTGAAAATGTTGGTCCAAGCAAATTTCGTAGATATTGAAATGTACCATAAGAAAATTTTCTTAAAGTGAAATCCAGACGTTTCAGAAACAAGAAATGCAATTTAAGCATAATTAAGTTTTCTTCTAAGCCAATCATTAAACTAAGCTCAATTAAGAAGTTTCCAACGAATTTCTCCTTTATTCAAGAATATTATCAAATTTTAACCGCGTCTCAAGGCCAATAAGAACAAGAAATTGTATTTCCTGTTAAGGCAACAACTCTGTTAGGCATTCCAGTTAATTGCAAGCGAATTTCTTCTCTGTCGTAAAATATTGATTGGCCATGGAAATGGTGAATCGGTCGAATCTTTTGTCCATCTATTTGGAAGTCTCACAACGTAAAGTGACTTGTTAAAATATCGGAAGCACAACGGCCGCTATAGCCTTCAGAATAATCATTAACACAAAGAGGCCGTCGTCATTGGCGAGGAGACGCAAATAGCCACTGCGAGCGCGATTCGTGCTAACCACATATGTGGATTAATAATGTAGCGATTCATAAATATGTAACCAGTGCCTGAGTCATCGATAGACTGTGCAAGTATGCGAGCCTTCGATTATTGGATCAATCCACAGCAGGGAATGCGAAAAGGACGTCTTGGCATCACCTTCAATACAGAATTCAGCCAAAATTTGGTGTCACAGCTGAGTATCATCGCCAATGTTGCCACATTAGCTGCAGTTTGCTTATCGTATCTTGGCCAAATAAGAAAATGAATGCGTAGCCGTTTCGATTAAAGTCTTTTCTTTGTCGACGGTTATCAGTTGCTGAACATTGTATAACAAAGATCATTGTTTGGAAGTGGATTTCTCTTGTTTCTTAGTGGAATGAGCGTAGAGTTGTAGTCGCCAGCTTAGTTTTTGGCGTTTTAAATGCGGGAACTGTGACGGTCGTCGCGACTCGCCGTCAACCTTAGTGAAAGTTTCGACGTAGCTAAACTACTTTGTGCCCAACATTCGCTGGAACCAGATTTTTAATGGGATTGAAGCAACATTGAGGTTGATAAGCCAAGTAAAAAACAAATCGAAAAACCACGCAACAGATAATTCCTATCAGCTGCCCCGGTATTGGGGAGTATTTATGCGATAGACAAACAAGACGGGCGCTTATCTGGTCAGACGCTCCATTTATCATTCAGGGATCTGTTTACAAACAACTAAAAGCCCATTCATTTGGTGGGAACTGAAAGGCCACTTTGAAGTTACACCGTTGTTTTTTATGAATTTTTTAGAAGTATTGGAAAGTGGAGTTATGTATTTGCTTTGCTTCCCGATAAATAACTTCGATTCAATTTCATTAGGGGGCGTGTCGTATCACATTTCTATTTGCGTCTTATCTGCCGGCAAGGGTGAGACACAGACGACTGCTTCTGACCGAACGAAAAAAATCGTTTTGAAAATAAGGTAATTCTTATATGTAATATTTTAAATCAAAAACGTGAATACTGAAAAAATAACAAATTGTCAGCGATTTATATTTGAAGGCCAAATCAATCATACTTTTCTATGCTTAGCCATGTTTCCGTGGTTTAGTCATACTCGTAATGCAAAAACAAAAATTTTAACTTTTTGTTTTTAAAACACAAAACAATTTTACAGTTAAAAAAAGGGGGCAAAAATTAAAAGGTCTCAATGTCATATCTCTATCAGATAAATAGAACGAACCTCTTTGTACTAATTGAATAACTGGAACCATAAAATTGTTTAAATAGAAATAAAAACATAAAACAACCGCCAAACAACAGGTTCCTGAACTTTTTGGAAATCATGATGAAAACGTTAAAATTCCCAACAAAATTGATTGTCACCAAATTGAACACTCCGGATGAAACAATCAAAAACAAAATTATTTACAAAACCCAAAAAAAAAAAACAAAAACACAACAAAACCAGTATTTTTCGCCCATCTACCCGCATAATCAGTACAGCAAACTCGTTTGGCGCATCAAACAGCAGAGTGGGACAGCCAACAGTCTACATCCTCAATACCCACAGCTAGGATGATGAATTCATAATTACAACAATTGAATGCGCAAGTATGGTACCATACCAACGAAAGGGAACGTGAGAACAGCCAAACAAACAACAAAACTCGCATGGAGGTCGATTGCTAGCCGCTTCCATAATGTTATTCCACTTCAAGTAAACTGCCCCCCCCCCCTTCCCCCACCCACTCGCCCGTTAGAATAATTCGATTGTGCGTGTAGATAATGAAAACGGACCGGCCAGCAAATTGATATTTGAAAATAAAAAATCCTAAAACAGGGTGCAAAAAAGTCCCAATTTACAGGGTCCACCCATCGCCATATGAGAATGCAAAATGTTCAACAATAGCGAATGTCTGGAGTGGGATGGGGAGCTCAAAGTCTCCACAAACAACAAGAAAAATGCTAACAACTACAACAACAACAAAAGCCAAACAAGTAAAACGAAATGAAATGTTTTTGCAGCACAAAACAAAATTGTAATTGTCGTGCAGCCCCTTGTGAGCGAGCCCCCATACCCAAACTCATCCAACTCCCGCTCCGCACTGGCGCTGCTTCTATTGATCAGTGTTTGTTGTGTGCGCTCTTAGATACGGGCACATTTGGGTGTTGTTTGCGCTCATCGCACGTATTATATAAACTGTATATAGAAATGTTTAAAGCGCAGGAGCAGCGCCAGGATTATCACCAGATACCAATCGCGCCACACAATAGAAATCTGGGCTGCTAAAAATGGGGCGTCCATTTCCCTAGCGGTTGCCACAAGGCAGCGAAATTAGCTGCTGCTGCTGGCAATTATCTCAATTGATTGGTATGCTGGTTAGGGCGAGTTGGTGGTCTGACATGTGCGGGCACAGCGCGTCACAATTAACACTGTAGCCAGCGCCAAAATGACAGGGAAATTGCAGCGCCAGCGGCTAGCCAAATGTTGTGTGGCGGTCTCCCTAGCTAAACATGAGTATTGCTAAATCATGGCGCAGCATAATGAAAATGCGACGCCATCGGAATTATGTAAAACGGTACAACATTGTAATGATAGTTGGGTACATACGTGGATTGAGGTGGTTTCCGTGGTCCGTGGAGCACGCAGCCACTGTTATGGGGCGACAATGTGCTTTAGGGCGCCACCAATGGTACAACACAAAAACTGCAGCACATTTTCATTTTCACTAAAAACCATAATAACTCAAATCTGCTTTTGCTTTGCTTCTTCTTTCTTCTCTTTTCGTTTTTTGTACGCCAATTAATTGAAATCGTTCTGTTTTTTTTTTTTTTTTGTTCTTCCTCTTTGCGTCGCTGCGCCTTGTGTGTGTGTGCGTGTATGTGCGCGAGTCTATTCTTTTGTTTTCGTCCGTTTGCACACACGTTCGGGCCGCCCCCTGTGCCCTGCTCTATGTCACACTTTTCCGTGTGTATCAGCTGTTTGTCAATTAATTTACTGTACATGCAGGTTTATGTTTTATTTGTCACACTCACACTGGTGCGCACACACACACACGCACACGTCCACGTTCATCGCACCAGAACTGCTGGAGTCCCTGCCAATCCGGCCACCTTGGTACAGCACTTTTCAACCACAACACAATAAAACAAAAATGGCAAACTAATTAGGCCCGACAAAGCAGCGCTGAAACAATATGAAACAATGACAGCGCAAAAATTCAACGGAAATATATCGGACGGCCGGACGGTGTCGCGACACACGCACTGCTGGACTGGACTGTCACTGCGGCGTGGTGAATCCCGAATGGTTGACAAGTGCCGCCTGCTCAATGCGCCGCCCAAGTAACAAATCACAATATTTTGATGGCCATCGATGTGTGTGACTGCCTGCAATTGGTGGGGGCTGCCTGTTTTTTTTTTTTGTTTTTTTTTTCTCAGTCACAGCGCACGGAGCCAACGTCAAACGGCGCTACAACACAGACGCGCCGCAGCGCAGTGCAGCACCAGGCGCAACGCTGCGATGGGGGGCCAGCACAGTAGTCGACGCGAAACAGCTTTCTGCACGACGCCTGTATGGGTGAATTGCACGAAAGCAAACGCGCGACTGTGTGGTCGCTCCTTTTCAGCGTGTCCTTGTTACAATGGCCGTTCAAATTGGCTGGTCGACATTTAAACGGTTTCCTTTCTGCCTTTAGCCGCGGTTGAATGGTCCGTTGGTTTTTGTTTTTGGGCTTTTTTCTGCGCTCAATTGGTACACTGACGGCCGCCAGTACTTACTCTGCCTTGTTGTGGGAGTGGGAGCTGGCGCTCAACTACTTTTACTTCTATTATGTTTTTACTACGAGACGTTTTTTGGTGTTGTTGTATATGGATACATAATACATATATGGCTTTCTTGGGAGTCAGGTAGCGCTACACTTTATTTATTTTGATCGCAAATGTGACAGTTTGACAGCTAAAGTACAGGGTGTTTAGGGAACTAATAAATCATTTTTGATCAGTTTAAACAAAACAAAAATATCAATAATGTTTAACTGCTCACAAAATCCCAATTCAAGAGTTGATCAATTTCACGTAAAACATTTATTTGAATTTGATTTTTTTTCTACCTAGACCTAAGAAGAAATATATTTGTTTTAAGTATATTTTCTTAGTGATTCATTTAACACAAGGAGTTTTTACGTCGATATTTTTATTACAACCCAGTTTCGCTGATAACGACCGAAAACCTTGTAACGTAACGCGATATCGAAATGTAGAGGGTACAAAAATGTACCTTCAACTTTTGTGCGTCATGCGTAATTCCTTTGAATACTAAGTATTGACAATAGAATATTCAGTATTTTATTCTCATCCGGTTAAAAGTGTTTAGTAATTCTTTAAGATTTTCGTGTGTAAAGATACATAAGACTACATAAGAAACATCAAACATACAGATGAAATGTACCAAACTGCTGTCATAGATATATATATTATATATAATATGCTGCACCGAACCGAGCTGCCGCCTGCCGCCGAGCAGTAACCGGTTTTTCTATTGGTACATGTACTCGCATGTCCCTCCCCGTTTTCGAACAACTTTCAACAATGAGGCAGCAAGCCAAGTGACTGGCAACACCACATTCAGTTTCTACACAATAGCGAAGATAGGCGGCGTTTGGTGCGATAGCGCGTGCACTTCTACAAAAAAAAATATAAAAAATTTAAAAAATAAATTAACTAAATAATCATAAATACTTAAGTACAATATTTTATATCGTCTGAAGACTTTGTGTTTTTCCTTTCCAACATTGTGATTGTACCTCTCAGTGAAGCGTAGTGTTTTAAATTAAATACGTGAAGTGTGATGTACATTGTATAGACAAGATTCTATATGATCTCGCAATTTTGTACACTTAACTACAAGGAAATGTACGTATAAAACACGAGTCAATGTAGAAGTCGTTATTAGTCATTTCTATCATTTAATTCTTCCATCTTGATGGGGAGGGAGGGCATAAGGAAACTTCCCTAGTGGGAAAATGAGGCTGCACTTAAAAGGCGTAATATTCTTGAAAATGAATTGCTATTATTGCATTTTGTAAGGCGTTTTGGAAAGTTTTTGGTGGAAGTAAATTTCCATAAAACGATGGTAGTCGACAGGATTTTGTGGTGTTGGTTGGTTGAATAGCAACGACTCCAACACCATCAAAATGCGTAAACATTTGTTTAAGTATTTGTCCTGGTGGTGTTAATTTTTCTTACATTTCACATTTAATTGTTGTGAATGCTTGTTGTTTATTCCATTTAGTGCAATTATTCACTATTTTAAAGCAAATAACTCTAAAAATGTTTCTTGAAAAAGATCGTTTCTTGCTTATATTGCTCTTGCCAAGTACTTAACGTTTCGTTAACATTTCCAAGATTTCCTTTGTCCTCTACGCACACTTAAACATCGTGTTATGTAAACGAAATCGTTTCAAAACATACACGTAGTGGTTATGTTTTAGCATAATGGTGCTTTACAGACCACAGGGGGGCACTCAAAAAATTTTTTGAAACGTTTTTTTTATTATTAAATTATTTAACCATTTAAAAACATTAAAATAATTTTTCATGTGGTAAATTTAGTTTAAATTGATTGCTTTTTATTTACATACTACAAAAAAATCTGCTAAATTGTCATACATGAAATATTTGAAAATCCAACAACATTAATTACGTGCCATCATAAATTGATTTACCAAGGTTACATGAAATTCTCGGCGTACAAAAATTTACCTAAAACAAATCCTTTTTCGTCGGGGTGGCAATAAAACGGATTCACTTCGTTTGTGGAAAATGGTTGGCCAGACGGCACCCTGTGACTTCCACGCACACAACAGTCGCGATAGCCTAGCGGGGCGCACGTCCGCCACAGTATCGTAACACACAGCCAGTCAAATACACGTAACATTGTTGTTTTTCAAAATTTACTGCGCATTATTATTTTACAAAATTTTTGGTGTGAAATTTCCAAAACGAAAATAGCCAACAAATTAAATGGTGTGATAGTGAAATGCAACATTTGTATTGTGCTATTTAAGGTAAATTGCTTAAAAGTGTTGCCCATTTTCCATAGGGACGATGTGAGAAATGGAAAATCTTGTATTTGAAACGAGACAGCATATGGACAGATTTGTTGTATTTCGAGTCGCCATTTTATGTGCGCGCGCACGCATTGACGTAGTGTGGCGTCAATAACAAATGCGTACATAGGCTGGTGCGTATAAGACAAATATTATGCTGGGCCAGGGCAGCGAGCATAAGCATACAAATGTGAAATTTATGGTCGAGCATAGGCGTCGCGCGACATAAAACTGTGCGCAGCTTATGCGTTAACGCACTTTGTTCGGGGCATGGTGGTCGGGAGGCGCCTCGCTCCCTGGCATCTCCCCCCACCCCAACACCCGGGTCGTCTCGCCAGGCGAACATTACGCCACGAAAACTCGTCTGGTACGGTTGCGTGCGTCGAGTAGAGAGTCTCTTTGTTTTCAAACTTTCTAGTTGCTTCTGCTCGTAGTTTGTCTTCGACCTCAACGTTCGCTGCCTCTGTTAATAGTCAGTCCAGTCAAGCCACACACAATTTACTGTACGTGACCTCCTGGCACACAAAAACACAAAAAAAAAAACAAAAAAATTCAACTACCTACTTTATAATACAAAACATGTGCATACAGTTGGTATTTGTTTTTTGTTGGCTATTTCAAAAAAACAAAAATTACTTAAGATTGTCAATTTTCAAAATATTAATTTTTTCCCCCCCATTTTTCTTTCTCTTTACAGTTACCCTGCACCAAGAGGCATCGTAAATGCATTTAATGGTTAAGGAGACAGTAATAGTTATTTGTTCTCTACAAATCGTGTTTAATTTAAATTTGTGATAGCGTCTTTTTGTTTTTTAAAGAAAAACAACCAGAAAAACGTTTTTGTTCATCGTTTACAAACAATCTGTAATTTGTTTTTTTTGTTTTTCGTTTCGTTTCTAACTTTGACGAAGTGACATTTTGGCACATTAAACAATTTGTTTTTTTTTTTTTGTAAAAAAAAAGTAAAACGGCAGTCCTAATTCGTTACAATGACTAATTCACACAACCGATCGTTTGGAGGCAAAAATAGTGAAAGGTAAGTGTTTCATACTCCCTCCATTCAATTTGCTCTTACAGCTTCTTACGTGTCATGTTGAGAAAATTGCGGCATTCGGTTATAACATAGTCCAATTTGATTTTGGTGTCGCACGAGAGACACAATCACAGACAAGGCCTATTTGGGCATTTGTCAGTGACCAAAAGCGCTGGAAGCTTTGGCCAAATATTTTCCTCACACGTTGAGGTTACGATGGCATAGAAAGCGAAAGTCATGTTTTGACTATGACAACCGGTTTTTGAATCGAAATTTCGAAATTTGGTTGCTTTTTAATCAATTTTCAGTAATTACAATTCTTTGTGCTGATAGAGATTATCAAATTGAAGGAATTGTTTTCGAAAGTGAATTAATTTAAGCTTGTGAGGGAGACTGGCAACATTATTTCTGGAAAGAGATCGGTAAAGATGTTGCAAACATTATTCATGTCCTCTCAACCAAATTTTCGCAGCTAAACGACCTTTTTGAGTCTCGACAACAAAACATATTTTCCTTTTCCTGAATATGTATTTCTTTATGAAATAGACAATAGTTTTGCGAGAAAACAAAGTCCCTGAGCTGAGCTTCCTCTTCGCCGCAACTTACTTGCGCGAATAAATCAACATCTCGCGATAAAACAAGGCCACAAAGCAATGCCCTGTCGTGCAATCTTGCACGTTGCTACAAGTCTGTCTGACAGCAGACTTCCGCTATACATTGTATCAACATGACAAGCCATAGGATCGAATTATTCAGCATGTTTTCAGTGCACAAATGACGTGAGTCACGTTGCTTGGAATTTTCCTTAAACATCTTAGCTCACGTTCCTTCTTACAAATGCATGGAATTAATTGGTCCCCCCACCACCTTTTTAACAGGCCATATGCCCAACATCAGCAGAAGCAGCAGCAGCAGCAATGCCAAGCGAACGGCAAACCCTTTGAAATGAGCACCCGCAAAAATACACGCGGACAACGTACGACATCCTCACATGCCAACACTTACTACAGCCAGAATGGCCATGTTACATCGACACAGTCGTCTCCCACCAATTCAATGGGTGGCTCAATTTCGCCGCGTTTCAATGCGTTGATCGAACTGAACGGCAATGCTGGCGGCCGCCACTGTCGCAGTGGCAGCAACAGCAGCTACTTCCAAGCAATTAACGCCAACAACAGCCACAACCATCACCACAACAACAACAACAACAACAATCATCATAATCAGACAAGTACGTCGCGTCAACGATCCAGCCCCGGTGGCCACTCAGTGATGGCCAGCCATCCGATGACAGCCACCGTATCGTCCACCGTAGCCGCATCAGCTGCCAGCAGCCACAATAACAATATCAGCGCGAACACCAGCCGAAGCAATGCCGTCACCATTGTGCCGCAGAAGCAGGCGACGGCGTCATTGCAGATGTCTTCATCCTCGTCACCACCGAATATCTCGCACTTTGCCAGCAGCAAATGCTTCGAGGCGCCGTCGCCGTTCGCCTTGCCGCGACCACCGATGCATTGGACATCGTGCGGCGCCCAGATGAGCGCCGTCGCCGCAATGCACAGTGACGCCAACATCGACTCTTTCTCGCATAATCTCAGGGTTATGCTGAATGTACGCGCCTAGGCAGCAGGAGACCTGGCCGCGACTGAGAACGATGGGTGGCTTCATTCACTGATTAGCAGTTTCTATAAGTCGACGCGCACGGCAATGGTGGTCCTATCACCATCACCAATCTGGTTGTTCTTAAATTTTTTTTTTATCCTTTTTTCTTGGACAACACAAACAAAATCGTTTTTTAATTTCTGACCCTCACTACAAATTTTGCTCGCGGTCGATGTGATGTGATGTGTGAATTTTTTTTTTTTTTTTTTTAACCATATCGATGACAATGGAGGCCGAATCCCAACAACAACAAAACAATTTATGTACAACGGTGAATCAGCAGTTTTAATTAAACCCGAACATTTTTCTACTTTAAAAATTTGGAAATATCTGTGAAATTATTTTTTGTTTTTGCGCCGTTAAAAAGAAAATCCTCGCCACAAAATGACTTTAGTGAAATACATAATATACAGAAAATATATAATGTATAGACAGAAAAACCGGTTTTCTCTCAACATAAAAATATGAATTTATCAACAATTAAACCAAAAAATAAACAAAACACAGCCCACGATGATCCGTTTCCATAATCGCCGTGAATATTTTAGAAATATACCAAAAAAATAAACCACCCCCACCCCCACAATTAAATCAATTTAAACCAATCGCAGAACGCCGCCATTTGCAAAAAACAATACAACAAATAAATAGCAAAAAAAAAAACCAGACAAACATAAATACCTATAAAACAGACAAATTAATCATGTGATACTGAAAAGTAATAATTGAGTGAATATTATGATAACAAAATAACATTAACAGTGAGATAATGATGCGAATGACGCAGTGATA
This sequence comes from Sylvicola fuscatus, assembly GCA_026546915.1. NCBI lineage: Eukaryota > Metazoa > Arthropoda > Insecta > Diptera > Anisopodidae > Sylvicola > Sylvicola fuscatus. The sequence continues at coordinate 5,526 of JANSTS010004232.1, read as the reverse complement.
AAGCGCTACATTTAATAAAAAAAATAAACATTACAACCAAGCAAACAAAGAAAACACTTCCAAAACAGGTGTTGCATGAATGTTTTCTTGATACTTTTTCAACTTATCATCCATTTAATGATTTCTATATTGTTTTTATTTTGTTTTTGAGAAAGAAAAATTTAGTTGACATAATTGCAACATATGTTATATAATTAATACATATAATATATAAGTAAGAAAGTGCAAGTGCGCGCGTATATATTACCTAAACACGGAGAGTATGCCTTTTAAAAAGCCGGCAAAAATTAGCCGACAGACAATGTTTTTATGGACAAATATATACATAAATATGTGTAGAGGAGTGCAAGCCGAGTGCATACGTTAAGTGCAACAGACAATTTTTAGTGATATATATATATATGAACAATGAGAGATCGACGTAGCATCATATATAATACGAGTTTATATTTACTACTCACGCTGTCATCTCTTTTCGCCACACATTCATACACACGAATTAACAACAAACAAACAACAAACAGCAACAACAGATGAGACTGATGTAGAATAAACATGTGCAAAGTGTAACAGTAAATACAATAAATGGAGGATGTAACAGCAAAGCGACATGCAGATGAATGTTGCCGGCAGATGGCGTCACACGTGGCAGCTGATTAGTGCTGAAGCAGCCAATTAGTCTTGGAGTTTTGGGAGTAACTGGTCGTTTGTCATGTAGCTAAATGCAGCTATCAGTGAATGGTTGAAACTTTACCAAATGTCCAAACATCCTTGCATAAATACTCCAGGCAGAGCCTCCTCCAGACCCATTCAGCCAGTCAGCCGCAGCAGTTTTACCTCGGTATGTAAATTGTGTTTCCATCATCCGATGCCGCATAGTTTGTTTGCCTATTTCACAATCAACAAAGAAATTTAATAAGTCAATCAATGAAACTACTTAAGCCAATATTCTATATATATATATGTATATATATATATATCTATATATACATATGTGTGGAAGTAGTTTACGTCAACCTACATCTACTACACCGTACTGAGAGCGTCCACCAACAGTTAGCCGTTATATACTCTAATTTTAAGTGTTAAGCATCAAATATTAAATTGATAGTATCCAAAAACCTGTTTGTATAATCTCAGAAGAATAAGATGAATAGAGAGAGAGAGAGAGAGTGAGAAAAAAAACAATGTTAAAATGTTTGATGACACACAAATAGAATGCAGGAAACAGCCACACATCAATGTTTGACAAGTAGTACAAAAAGTACATTAGCTACAAATAAAATACTGAAAATGTACGCAAAGCGAACAATCGTCGTTGCTGTTTTTAAGCAATTTAAAGCGATTTTTACTGTATTATGACAATTCCATGAGCGGCGCGTGTCATTTTAGACTTGCAGCTATATTTACTTTGTATTAATTATTTGTCAAATGCGTCAATAACAAAAAACATTTAATTTCTGGTTGGCGTTGCATCCACATTTGTTTGTTTGAAAAATATTATATCATCATTTTTTCATATCCTTTTTTGATTTTTTCTTGGTATCAAAATGTTAAACTTTTAATTTGTAACAAGCGAGTTTTTCGCCTCCTAGTATTGATTACGACTATATACAATGTATATGGGTAAATTCTGTACAGTTTTGACACTAGACACTTAATATACACTAATGTGAAAAGAAAAACTGAGATGAATAAGGGCTACATGTTCATAAAAACAATGAAATTTCCAACAACAACAAAAAATCGGTTTACGGTTGTTTGACGTAGGCGGCGTGGACTTTTAAGCAAATTTGCAGTCAGTTTCTGACAATGTCACCATTGACTTTTTTTGGTTAAATTTTACGTGTAGAGAATCAATTAAACATTTCCAGTCAACGAATTGACGTAAATTTTCGTTTATACGTCACATTGACAGTAAATTTGAAAGATCGATACACAGCAATTCGTACCACCTAGAGCAGGACCGAGAGGCAATTGATTTGCTGTAACTGTAAATGTTTCAGAGGTGTAAACTAAATAAAATAAAAATGAGAGGCGAAAATAGGTCACCAATGCACTAAATGTGCAATTGGGTGAGTTGTTTGTGCATTCACAAAGGAGCATAGCGTTTCTTAGCTAGTCTGACGACGCGTGCTCGGATTTTATGGAAATGCGCCATTGAAATAACCTGAATTTTTTTTGTTTTAATCTTCTGACATTTGCATACTCGGACGGCTTTTGCATTTTTTTTTCTCTCTCCATTGTCCGTTTTTTCATCTCAATTTATAAGCGATTTTAGCAACACAATGTCGACATAATATTTAATCTGTGGATGTTGTAAATATTAATTACCAACGTCTCATGGGCACTTTGAAAGCTCAATGGCGTGCCTGCATCCTAGATTTATATCAACAACCAGTGACATTGTCAAATTGACTGCACTCCAGGAGTCCGAAAATTTGGCGGTGTTTTTTTTGATATGCGAACTTATTTACTCTCAAATTTCTTCGTTAATTTTTTAATTTTTTTTTTTCAAAGAAACGAAATTTTATTTTACTTGTATATTTTTTGTTTCATAAATTTAGGTGTTTGTTGAGTTTATTAATTATAAGGAAGGACATAATTATGATAGAAACATCTGTGATACTTTATTCTATCTTATAGAACTTTTCCGACTCATCAGTAACGATTGGATTTGGTTTTTTTTTTCTCGAAGTTGCAATAATAGCTTTTTGTAATTGTTTCAATTTTCTTTTAGTTTTAATACATTTTGTTTTGTTTTTAGTTTTTCTTACCTTTAGACCTTTGTTTGTAGAACGATTATGATTTAAAAAATTAATTATGCAATTTAATCGAATATTTGTGACGGCATCAAAAATTGAACATTCTAATTAACGAAATTATTCTTATTAGTTTCTATAATTTCTTTTCTCGTCATTTTTAGATTGTAACACTTGACAAATTATTATTTATTATTTTTGCTTTAGTTATGTATTTTATGTTCAATGACTAAACAGACAAACAGATTTTAAAAGATTCAGTTTCTATCCAAATCGAATTGGTATGTGAGAGTTGATAAATATATAGTAGCAACACCAGTACAAGCATATTATGTTCTAATTTCTTATATAAGTATAAAAATACAAATAAACAAATTAAATAAAAGATAAAAATCACTGATAATAATGTATCACAGTACAAAATATGGTAGGAAATATTGAAAGTTGAGATTGCCCAAAATTAAAACGAATAAAAACATAACAAATGAATGTTTTGCAAACAATAAAGTGCATCATTCATATGTGACATTCATTTAAGTCAAACAAAAACTGTTGTTGTTATTCAAAAAAAAAAAGAAAGGAAAAAAGTATTATTGTATATTGTTGCACTGACATGAAGTGTCATTGAGTTAATGAATTAAACAAATTCAACCCTTTTTAGTGGGTAAATTGAAAACTAACTAAAATTAAACACACACTGAAACAATCAGCAGTCATGATATGAGTTGCATTATTAAAATGTATGCAGTCAAAACGCAAGCGAACAAAAAAGACGTTTAAAAAAACATGATGAAAAGTATACAAATATACAAGAAACATTGAAATGCGCGTGTGACAGACGCCATTAGGTGATAATAATACGTCACATTTCCAACTGGAATGTTGACTGTTAGGATAAAAGTGGTGAAAACGAGTTGCGACTGCAATTATAATGAATTTGTAATTTATTCGACGTAATTGCGAAGTTTACACTTCATCTAAGAAAGCTTTCACGAAAAACGGTGTCGGACATTTTGGGTTGGCAGCTTTGACAGCCTGTAGCCACATGTCCTGTCACCAAATGTGATACTTTGTCGCGAAATGGGTTCTAATGGCGTTTAGGTATAAGTATAAAACAATGCCAACCATCGAATTGGCATTTAATTCGTGGACGGGGAAAACTGGTGCACTCTTTTAATTTATGTGCATGCACTTTTCAAACAAACAAAACTAAAAAAAATTTCAATGAAAACGTTTCTTTTTGCGGTTGCATTTGTTGTGCTTGGCGCTTTTGGCTGCACACATTTTCAATTGTCACACAATATTGGTGTGTATGGGGCGGGTGGGGATTAGGGAGTCAGCGAATCGCTACAAGAGAGTTTAAAATGAAGATGGACAGGCGAGAATTAATAGAGTATGTTATAAAATAATGATAGAAATGTGATTTTGAACACTGAAGTTGTGGCGAGGAGATAATCTGCCAATTGTGCGGATGTGTGAACCGCCGAGAATGGCGTTCACAGACGAGATTTTGTAGCTTATTGGAGATGAGATTAAAATCGTTACATCCGAGAGAGTTTTAAGGACGCCAAGTCCTTGTAATACTTTGTTATTCGCATCATTGAATCTCACGTAATCAATTGCTATGATTAGTGTCGGAGAATTCATCAACAAACTTTATTTTCATAATTTTGATATAAATCTTTGTTTTGGTTTTCATTTCACTTGAATTTAAATCTGAATTCCTCTATGATGAAGCGAACACGATTGCTTTTTCGAAATTACTATCAACTTCGAAACACATAGTTTGTGCTTAAATGATCTAATAAATTTCGGTCCTCGATGGATTTTGATCAGGTTAACTTTATTATCCTTTTGCTAAGGCCATATTCTTTTTATTTTCATGCATGTTGATAAATGTTTTGTGTTTTCAAAACATAAACATATGTATGTATATTATTGATTTGTGTTTTTTTTAAGCACAATAATGTTTGCAATTTAATTTTCTTTTAAATACTATTTTAAAAACTTTATGTATTTTATTTCTTTCCTATTAAAACTACATTTGTGCATTTAAAAAAATCCTTTTTAAATACATATTATTAATTTCTCTATTTTTTCTATCACAAACTATAAAATGAAGGTCATACAATTTATTTTCGAAAATATAACCTTCGATTATAGTATATCCACGAAATTTTCTTTTTTTCTTTCTTTTTAACACTTGTGCTTTATTTATTGTTTTATATAATTAATTTTGCTACTTACATGTGTCAAATTTATTTAATTTGTAAACCAAAAAAAAAAAATTAAAACATAATTTGTGTTGTATAAATTTTCTCTCTTACGACAATTGCATTTGTTCTGAATTAATTTCAAAACAATGAATTCATAAATCATATAGGGTATTATTCTGTAGTATAGTTACGAAAAAAAGTTTTAAAAAACAACAAAATAGTTTCAAAATTTATTTTTGAAATACCCCAAAAAAAAAGAAACAAACAAATATAATAAAAATTTCGAAAACCAATTTTTTAACACATTTTAAGTAGCAAACTTAATTATAAACAATTTATTTTCCTTTTTTTTTTGTTGACACAAATGTAGTTTACTATAATTTCTATTCATCTACCAACTATAAAACATTTTTACTATAATAAGACCTATTGAAGGTGTGGCGTGTTAAAGGCTTTAATCTTCTTCGTTGTTCTTCAATACCAAATACCAATGTAACAGGCCGGATGAAAAGTCCCCGGTCTACCATGGTAAAAAACATTTTTTTGCA
>JANSTS010004221.1:7157-27553 GCA_026546915.1 Sylvicola fuscatus | reverse complement strand
AGTCAACTGGCAACACTGCCCACTTTGGTCTAAAATTCCCCTCCAGCCTTCTTGATAATTTTTGTGTACTAAGTACTGACCTGCTAGGTAAGCGAGAACATTGAATACAAATTTGCGTGAAAATATATTTGCTTGAGTTTAATTCAAAAATTTGCAGAGCAAAAGAAAGTTTTTAGTGAAGAATAATTGCATTAGGCGACAAAAAGTGATTTAAGTGAATAAAACAGTGTGAAGATTTAAAAAAAGTTTACTGTCAGATCTGTTTGACCATAGCGGAAAATCCTGCATACAAATTCATGTATACATATGTATATATATTCATTTAAAAAAAAAAGTTTTAAACAAGCAATTAGAGATGCAATTTGCTGCAATTCGCAGCGCCTTGTAAGCCATTAAAAATCGCTGAATCGGTTGCTTCAAAAATATTAGTGCCAGTATTGCAATATGCAGTCCTCAAGTGACTCGGAAGACTTCAATGAATCCGCTGCGTACTGTGATGTTAGTCCGCAACACTTGTCCAGAGAAGAAATCAACGAAATCATAGGCGGCAGTGGTGGGCCGACTGCCCCTACACCAGAGAATTTGAGAGACGCTCAAGAGGTCGACATGCGTAGACGAGGTTTGAAAAAATTTTTCGCTTTTGTTCTAATTTTACATTAAGCTTTTCTTATTTTTACGATCCATTGTAGAAGAAAACGCTACACAACAAAACAATATGGAACAACAAGATGAGCCCGATGTAGACACAATATCCATTTCCAGTGAGGACAGTAAAACTGAGTCGACATGTACAAAGCCTCCACGAAAATTGTTCAAATCAATGTTGCGCGTTTCCGATGTAGAGAAACCCGAAAATGAGCATCCCACAATGGAGCAACAAGATCGCCATATTAGTACGGAGTCCGGTCAATCTCAAGAGTTGAATGACGCTAAAAAATCTAAAATTCAAATAAGAGTAGATTACAATAAGAATGGCACATTGGATGTTCCTCCTTCGTCATCTTCATCTGCATTTGCAAATGTTGTTTACAAACATCCGCCGCTTATATCTATTCGGGAATCATCTAGCGTTGCAGATGCTAAGGCCATGCCATCTCCGTCAAAATCTTACTTCCCACCTTTATCTCAATCAACACCCTCAACCTCCAAAGCAACATCACAGATTCTTGTTCGACTAGAAAGTCAAAAGAACAAATACTTTAAAGCGGCTCCGCCACCTCCCACCACCGAGCCACTGTCATCAATTTTGCCGAGCAATTGCGCACTCTCAAAAGGCCAGTCATCGTCGTCCACTCCCACAGCCAGTTTAGCTAATCAAGACGCTACAAAAACATCTCCATACATGGTGGTTCTGTCTGCAGACGCACTTGACAGCATCACCTCAAGCGATGGTGAGCCATCGGACGCATTGTCCGGGTTGGCATTATTGGACGACGAGACAAAGGAGTCCTGCACAAAGTCACGTAAGCGTTCTACAAATGAATTGTACACTTACCTTGGATTGCACAACAATACTACACAAACGGCGGAAGCCATTGCCGCACAAAAGATTAGCGACGCCCAGACGATGCACAAACGACGGTCATTGCGTGTTCGCATGCAGCAAGTTGGGCAGCCGCTTCCAAAAGCAGACGTTAATAAACAGGATGCGTCTAATTTTTTAAAGAAAAATCGTCGCAAGAGGCAGTTAAACGAAGAAGACGAGGCTAAACGTTTTGAAGAGAACGATGAAGCTATATCAAACGAGGTGCAATCAGTTGAATCTGAACTTAGACTTCAGGAAGCAGATGAGCAGCCATGCAAGAAAATTGTTCAGTTACCTCAGACGAATAATTCTCTGTTTAGTAAAACATTGATAGAAGAACCTTATGTTCCAAGTGTTAAGCTAGATGAAGAAGAACTACTTGAAGAGGAGACCATCAATATTGAAGACATTATTAAAAGTAATGGCAATGGAATTTTAGATATAATTGGGATTCGAAATATAATTGATGTTGATAATGGAAATGAGGTGATAAAGATTCATGAAATAGATCAGAAAAGTACAGTTAATGAAAACGATCCACAGGGATTAGAGGAAAATGACAGTCCCGAAAAAACTACGGACCAATTTATCAAGGCTGATAAAGAGGAAAGAAAAATTAAAGCAAAATCTCGCCAAATGCGGCCACCGTTCATGCCAACATCAACTCGAAAGAAATATGTACTCCGAAATCGCCCCCGGAAGCGCCAAAACAGTATTGTGCAGGTTAGTGTGGATCAGCCCATTATGGCTCAAACTGTCCCGTTGCAACCCATTGAGGTCCAAGAATCTGAAATCCAACCAGCTGAAATCCACCCATCTGCAATCCAACCAACTGAAATCCAATCAATTGAAATCCAACCAACTGAAGTACAACCAGCTGAAGTTCAACCAGCTAAAATCCAGCCAGTTGAAATCGAACCAGCTAATATCCAGCCGCCTGAAATCCAGCCTGCTCAAATCCAGGCATCTGAAATCCACCCAGCAGTAATTCAACCAGAAAAAATCCAATCAGTTCAAATCCAGGCAGCTGAAATCCACCCAGCAGAAATCCAACCAGTTGAAATCTCACCAGTTGAAGTCCAAGCAGCTGAAATCCCATCTGTTGTACAACCAGCTGCAGAGCAAACAGCTAAGGTTCAGCCAGATGGTAACGCCGATGATAAATTGGACGACACTATCCCACCTCTACAATTGGATCTTTCGGTTGACTGGACACTTATTAATAATGATTTAATCGAATTTATTCCACCAGTACATGAAGATCCACTCCTCCGGCTCAACCAAATGGAGAAGCATGTCCTTCCATCGTCGGATAGTGCCATAGAGATTCCCACCAAGCCGGTATCATCGTCGACGCTTGTGCAATTCAAAGATCGCGGCAACGGAGTGTCCATCCCAAATCCGATTATGGATGAAGACGGCGCCGTTTTGTACATAAATTTTACCGGAAGTATTATGTTTGTTTTGCAAGAGAAACGTGTGAGTTTCTGGCGGGCCGAAAATCTCCATAACATCGACGAAAAGGAATGCTTCATCCACTTGGAGGGCAGTTCTAATCGGAAAAACTACGATGAAGAGGTCATCTGTCCGTACGAGAATCGCCTATGCACGGATGGAGATAATATTATTTACATCGAGTTGCGAGTGTACAGTTTACCGTCTGACGGAGCGCGCGTCGCTCCGCTGGTCTCTGTCTATGCCAACTGCTACTTTCTAAACCAAGTGTTGGGATTTAGCTCTTACCGATCCGTACAGCTGGAGACCATTTGTGGGTAAGTTGTCGCGGCCAAGTTGGATTGCTTGATCAAACATTTAATTGGATTTGCTGTTTCAGTTTCGCGTCCTCCGTTCGATTTACTGCTATTCCAAACACTAATTACTTTATAACGACATGGTATGACCAAAATGTTGTGCTAAAGGAAACGGGAATCTGCAAATATCAGTTGTCGGCGAATCTTGACTCATTGGAGAATGTTGTGCCGTTGTCGGCGCATAGACACATTATCAAAGACTTAAAGTGTATTGGAGGTAAAGAATTGTTCATTTAAATTCTTGAACTTGAATTATAAAATATCAAATTGACCCAGGAGACAAAATTTTTGGACTCGGACTGGACATATTCCTAATGTGGAACCACATGACAGGCGATCTCTTGGCAACTATAAGTGTAGGCAAGCAAATTGGTCGCATCTTGGGCTGTTCTGTGTACAGAGACACCTCAATCGCGGATGAGCACCGTGACCAGTATCTGCTGCTGACACAGTTGATCGAAGACTATCAGACGAATGTCATGAAGCTGATTTTAGTTGATATTACAAACACTAAAAAGCCATTGAATGTCCTACAGACACATCGATTGACAAACATCTTCAAAGAGTAAATTCTACCTTCATCCGACTCTCAAGTTCAGTATTTACATTGTTTTCTGTTTTAGTACCATTTCAACTACGGTTTTGGAAGGCATGTTTGCTTGCTCATCGGAATGCGGCGGTCTTGTGGTGATGAATCATCGCGAACCATATTTGATATGGGTCAAACATCATCCAAGGAGTCCGATCGCTGGCGATCCACCGATTCGCTCTTTCTTCAGCTTGTCCGGCAGCTGTGTAGATCTGCGGCGCGACCAACTAATTTACAGGCCGATTGGAGAGTGGTTCTTCGACTGCAACAATTCCAGGAAGATCCTGTAAATCCCATTTCCTTTGTAAACTCTTATATTTTCAAAAATTCATGTATTTAATATTTATGTACATATTTTTGGAAAATTTTTAAGTGCATTATTTTTCTCCTTGTTTTTCAATGAAAAGCTGCGAAAACTAAAACTTATTTATAATGAAATTCTATTTACTTAATTAGTTCTAGATGTTTAACATAAAACTGCATGGAATACTATGATGAAGTATTTAAAAATAAATAGCATAAATGTCTTAAATGTAAAATTGGTCTTTTATTAATGTTTTTTGTGATTAATAATTCGTGTTCATTAGTGTTAAAAATCTACTCACACCCAAAATGAAAGTAGTTCAATCCAAAATTAGTTTTTAAGGTAAATCATAAATTTAGCTTATTCATTAGAATCTTGTCAATATGATTTAAAATTAAAAAATTTGTAAATCTCAAAATCAAACTTTAATTATAGTGACAGTTTTTGAATTGATATTTTATACAAATTTTGAATAACGGTATTAATTGACGAGCCTAACTGTTTATTAAATTACATTTTTCCACACATTTTGGGTTCAAACCAAATATAGTTAGTATTAATTGAAGCTTCTATGAATCGCCAGATGCAAATTTAATGATGCTCTCGAATTTCGATACAGATTTAAAAGAACAAAAACAACGCGCCAAATGGCTCCTGACAAGAAAAAATCAAATAAATGCAATTTGTAATCAGAAAAAGGCTGTACTTGACGAATTACAGAACCAGCTAATTGAAGGTGCCCAACGAGTCGACCAGCAACTTAAAGATCTTGAAATCGAGGCACAAAAACATGTCCAGATAGTAGACAGCTGTACAGATGCGTTACAATCTGGGAACAAAATTTACAAGGAAACTAAAGAAATTCTACTTGATCTTGCACAGAATTCGTCTGATGATGTGGTCTTTTTGGAAGGAGGGATAAATGAGACGGATGAGAAAAATTCCAAAGTGCTTGAGCTGACTGTGTCATCTGTAGACAGGCAGGTCCAACCATACGGGGAAGATTTAGCAGAAATGGAAGTTCTGACATCAAAGCTGAAGCAAATAATCGATGAAAAGCAGAGGAAAATCGAAAATATGGTCTTGGAAAATACGAAGAGTTGCAGTGAGTTGATGTCCAAGGCAGTTGACGTTCAGGCCCTTGTGAAGTCTTTGCTGAAGGAGAAGAATAATTTATTGCAAGAAAAAGAATTTCTTGAGCATAAAATTCGGTCGATGCTCCAAAATATTAAATAATTTTTTTTTTCTTAATTATTAACTTATATATGAAACAGGATTACATATGTTTCTTTACAATTTTAATCGTTTTAATTAAATTTTCTTACTAAATTTATAAAAAAATGTGTTTAATTTTTTTTTAATTATTTAAATAATTTTCATTTCTAATTATATTATATAGATAGAATATGTGAATTTTTTAAATTAAAGTATATATATCTCTCAAACGTCATCGGCTTCGCAGTATTATACCAAACGTATTTTGCTTCAAATCAAAATAAATAATTAAATTAAGGGTAAACAAATTTGTAATTAAAGTTATAAGAGTATTTAGTGCTTGGCCCTTTGTGAAACTTGTCTTTGACTTTTAACACTCAAGAAAACAGAATTTAAACATTTGTTTCTGTTGGTTATTAAAGTTCGATTAAAGTTCAAAAGTCTTGCTCTAAAGTCCAATGATTGAAACTAGGAAGCTGTGGCGCGATTCAGCCTCATTAATTGTCTTGGCCAAAAATGAGTCTTCTTCTGAAGATGACTTTAACTACAAGGTAAAAATGTCCAATTGTTTCTATTAATTAAATGACAATCGAAGTTTTTCAATCGAACAACAGGTGTTATTTTTTGAACGGCCTGAAAACATGTCAATATTTCCACACCAAATTGTCTTTCCCGGTGGATCAGCTGACATCGCTGATGAATCACAAAAATGGTTGAAGCTCTATAAATCGTTTGGTGTCAGTGATCAGAAGATGCAGGAAGTTTCAGCAGTCAAAGGAAATCGCCCGTTCATTTTCCAGAAACGCGACCCCGACTCCATTGAGCGGTATTTATAGATCTTTCAGTTTTTCGTCCAAATGTAATTTTATCATCTTGATTACAGCGACATTTCCCTTCGAATAACAGCGATTCGTGAAACATTTGAAGAATTGGGAATATTGTTATGTAAAACTAAAGATGAACTTGAAAGTGGCAGTTCATTTTCTAAAAATGTAACCGGATTTGACATCCCAAAATGGCAGCAAGAGGTGCAGAAAGACGCCGCCAAATTTATCGATCTTTGCAACAGCCTTCGCGTGGTGCCAGATTTGTGGTCAACATTTGAATGGGCGGATTGGCTGACACCTACAACCGTCGGCACTAGGCGATTTGAAACTGCTTTTTACATTGTCATGATTGATAATCAGCCAAATATTTATCCACAATCAAGCGAAGTTGCCAAAGTTTTGGTAAATCTATAAAAAAATACATTTTTAAAATTATTTAACAACTTTATTTTCAGTGGGAAACTCCAGCAAAAGTATTAAGTAACCTTAGTAATGAATTGTTGTGGCTGCCACCACCACAACTCTATGAATTCTCACGTCTTGTGAATGTGATGGACTTGGACGATTTAATTCATCACTGTAAAGAACGAAATCGGAAAGGAATCACCCTGTTCTTTCCTGTGCAGTTTGTTTTAGCCGATTGTCTACTTCATGTTTATCCTGGTGATGACTTGTATCCGGCAGAGGTTGATTATAAAACTCCAAAGTCTCATGAAATATACGACAACAAAACTGGTAAAGATATGAGGTCCAATGCCAAGAACTTAAATCGCTCCGAATATTCCAGTTTCCATCAAATAGTTTTATTTTCCAATGTTAAACTCGATGGACATATTGTTCCATCTTCACATCAGGAGGACATCGTGTCAAAATTATAATTTTTGTTAATTATTAATTATAATTATGTGGTATTTATGGGTATTTTAAGCGTTTTGTAGTTTTAAAATTTAATTTACTAAATTTATTTTGGGAAAAGACAAATTTTACAGAAGTTTTTAAGTTTTTCTAATTCAAAATTTGCGCCAATTCTTACAGTAGTTCCTCGAACCGTCGCAAATGCTTTCTTGGGCGCAAGTAGCGCGACGGCCACTTGTCAATTCATGTTGATGTAGCCACATATAATATTTAAAGCATTAATTTCATGCAGCAAATTAAAAATTCTGAAGACTTCGGGCAAGGTTTTCCAAAATACTCAAGAAAAAATGATTGCTTCCAGAAAGTTATGGCGTGACTCGGCCTCCCTCATTGTTCTGGCACGAAATGTGTCTGCTCCAAAAGGTGACACCAATTATAAGGTGAGAAATTACTTGCTCCAGAATTCTTATCTTTAAATTCTTATTTACAATCAACAGGTGTTAACATTTGAGCGCACTTCTAAGATGTCATTCATGCCAAACAGCCATGTCTTCCCTGGAGGAGTGGTTGATGTGGCAGACGAATCTCAGAATTGGCTAAAACTGTATAAATCATTTGGTATAACTGACCAAAAGATACAAGAAGTAAGTGCAGTCGCCGGCAATCGTCCGTTTATTTTCCATAGACGCAATCCGGAATCCATTGAGCGGTACTAACAATGCATTTTTACAAGATTCAATATTTAAAAATTATTTTCGCTACAGTGATCTATCACTTCGAATAACTGCAATTCGAGAGATGTTTGAAGAATTGGGAATTCTTGTCTGCAAAACCAAAGAACAACTTCAACGTGGAAATCCATTTTCAGAAAGCGTCACTAATTTTGATATTGCTAAATGGCAAAAAGTGATCCAGGATGATGCCTCAAAATTCATTGATCTATGTGATGATCTACAGGTGGTCCCCGATTTGTGGTCAACATTTGAGTGGGCCGCCTGGCTGACACCAACTACATTTGGCAAGCGACGTTTTGAGACAGCGTTTTATATTGTCGCCCTAGAAAATCAACCAGATGTTTTACCATATGCTGGAGAGGTGGAAAATTTTATGGTTAGATATTTGTTTGTTAACATTTTTTTAATGGGAAAATAGTATTTTTAAAACTTTTTTTTAGTGGAAAACACCAAAAAGCATCCTAAATAGTTTTATTAGGAAGGAAATTTGGCTGCCACCACCCCAAGTCTACGAATTATCACGAATGATTAATATTCCAGATTTGAATAATTTGGTTGATTTTTGTGAGGCGAGAAATCGTAAAGGAATTTCATTATTCTTTCCGGTTCCCTACGCTTTGGCAGATGGGGTTGTACATGTTTTTCCTGGAGACGATTTGTATCCTGAAGAGCCGGACTTTGAAACGCCGAAGGCTCTTGACACGTTCAAAAGTAAATCTTGCATGGAAATGAGATCGGAAGCGAAGAATATGAATCGGGCTGAAGTTCAGAGTTCACTGCAAGTTTCCTTGATTTCAAATATTCAGATTGATGGACATATTCTGCCATCATCATTTGACTGTTTTTCAGCTAAATTATAATTTTTAAAATATTTTTTTTAGACGAATTTTGTGTTCTTAATTTTAACTAAGCAATCCTTTCATTGAGAAGGAATTTCGTTAAATAAGATTGTTAATTACTAATTAAGATGTTGTCGACCATTTTTGTCTGTATATACAAATTTTATATATTTGAATTGAATAGTTTATTAATTTTTTCTAAGCTCAATCGCAAAGGGTGAGTTTAGGAATAAGCTTGAAACAGAAGTCTAAGGATATTTTATTAAACCCATTAAGGGTCACATTGTATACCGAAAAAATGGTTTCAAAAATTCTGGGAATTAACTCTGCAAATGACTCTTAAGTCATTGAGCTCATTGACATTTTGAGCAAAATTGTATTTAATTAGCCCTAAAAATTAAAACCTCATTATTTAACAAACACAAAATGTCCTGCTTCTCGCATCCTGACGAAATGTTCCATTCATTTAATGGTCTTCAATTAGCAAAACTACGTCCTGTTTCGTCAAGATAAAAACCGCGAAACGGCCACTTTCAGTACATAATTTAATAAGGAATTGAGATTTTAATTTAATGACCATAATTTGACTGTAGATAAGCGCCAAACTTGTGCGTCAGAAAAAGGGGTGAGTTTTCTATTAAAAGTCGACACAAAGGGAATACGCAAATCGCCTCTGTCACTGGGGAAAGAAGCGCGATTTTAAAATCAAATTTGTCTTGAAATAAACTTGAATACCATTTTATGCAAATGAAATTGAAACAATGTGTGAATCAGACACAAGCACTGGGTCGATCTTCAAGATGTATGCCGATTGCAATCTCCGACGTCTTGACTTTAAAGTGTCTTTTTGCAGCGCTATTGAATCGATCGAGTTAAGATGGTCGATGCAAAGTTTTGAGCGCGCGAATTCTTCTTGATGGTATCAGCTAAATTGTGCAGATTTTATTATGGAAAACGTGTATGACAAATATCATATTATATAAGAGAACAAGGACGACAAACAACATTTTTAATATTAAAAATGTTGTTTGTATATATGTGAGTTTATATCGCACTTTCCAATGGCATTTCCATTTCAATTTTGAGTAAAATATGTGCAAGTACTTGTTCATTATAAATTCAGAATGCTGTTTGCAGAAAAGGGTGGACGGTAGGGTGAGAACTATTGTCGCTTATCCGCATATTATCCTTGCGAACATGCAGTTGGGCTGTTGATTTGTTTGCTACCCTTATATTATTTGCGAATGCGATTGAATTGTGGGCTTTTGGGATGCCGTCTTTTGTTCAGACTCTGACTGGTCCATTACTGCATTTTTGTCTTGACTTATATGCTCTTATATTAAAGATTAATATTCAATTAAGTAAAGAACATTTAAAAAAAATTCTTCAACTTTTATAACTAAATAAACTCATGAAAATGATTTGTTTTTTTTTGTAAGAAAAATCATGCATTGAGTAATTAATTTAAAATTGTAAACTAAGAGCATTATCAAATAATTTTAGTATTTGACCTTGACCTTAAAATGATCTCAAAATTTCTAATTAATTTGCAATCCAAAACCACTCCTTTTTAATTCATCGCGATAACAATAAATTATGAACCCGAAACTTTATTTTAGCAAGTACATTCTTATTAGATATTACCATTAAAGGGATCTTGATAATCCTTTTTTCGATTTACTTTCATAAAACTACAAAATAGGTGGAGTCCCGCTTAACCACGCCCTTTAAATTAATTATAAGTAAATTAATGAGTAACGATATTTTAATTTAATGAGTGATTTTAAATTTTTCTTTAGCATCTATCCAATAATTTAATTTATTTACATTATAATTTATTTTTTTGTATCTTTCAAAATTAATAATAATTTACTAATTAACTAATTCTAATTAAACTAATTTAAGATTTTAAATAATAACCTGAAATTAAATGTAGTAATAAATATCAACAAACAACCATGTCTACAGCATATTATTTAATGTTTTTCTTAATTCTAGCCACGTACCTTCATATAACAAAAACGTACTTCACACCTCGTCTCGTTGAAAGAACAATGGAATGGGATTCTACTGGATTTCTACACCTTCTTACACTTGATATTGGCAAGATTGAAGCCAATATTCAACAATTCAATTATTTTGTCACTTTAATATATAAGACAACAAAGTCTTTGCGTGTACGACAGTCGATTAAAGATTATTATCATGTTTTCATGTGTGGTCTGTACTATCGATGAAATCGTTCAAGACATCCATATGAGGCGACTATAGATCAAACTGAATGCGATAATAAATGTGGTCAATCATGTATTCGGGAGCTCACACTACATAGTTAAGGAGGGTGTTCAATAAACGAGGGTTTCAAATTGGGACAAATCAGATTTCATGTCAGCCCAGTGATGGAATTTTCAGTCAATAAAACTGAAAGGGATGAAAAGAATCGCTGCATGTACATGGCAGGCATACATTACACGCATCCTTTATGACGGCCATTAGTTGGCGACCCCTTTTTTCGTCCAATATGTTTGATGAATTTTTATTAGCTACATTTCTGTTTATGTTAATTGCACATGTGAATTACATAAGCCGGGTGGAAATGAATGAAAACGGCTGTTATTGGCAAACCTAAAATTAGAACGTGACAAATCTCGTGAAAATCTCCGACAATGTCCTCATGGTTTCCTTTTGTGGTGGCACCCTTTGGGTTAACACGTTTTATGATCCAATTTTTTTCCTGTTTCGGCCGCATTAATGCATTCGTGTTGAACCGACAAGCATCCGAGCGCTTACATTCCCGCGCACTTTGAACGGTGGCGACAAGTGAACTGCGTCAAATGGTCAAGCAGCTTCGGGTGTTTATGTGCATCTGCGAGGGATGTTTGCGGTCATGAGAAAATGAGAATTTTCGTATTAATATGCAAATTAAGTAAAGGGTTTGTTTTCATGTTGACATCATTCCACCCTGTGCACACGTACGTGTTGGGCGATATCATTACACTTGTTTAATGAATTTTGATTACTACCCTTAACGACATGATCCTGTTTACCGGTGCACTGGCTCCTTGAAAATTAATTCAATTCTCATTTGAGCTTCATCGGTCCTGACCATTACAAGTTGTTGATGTTTGTGCTAAGAATATTAAAATTAAATGGCCAGTGAAGACTCACACACGACTGATTTGCATTTTGCTAGATACATCCCACCCCATCTGGCAATAATGTACTATCGGGGCGGCCAAAGTATTTTATGGTGTGGAATGTTCTGGACATAAACTGTGTGTCCTTTTTTGTCTGGTTTATATCGTTTTTATCAAGATTTAAAGTTTCCGTTTTTTGTTGTGTTGTGCAGCGCTGGTTTAAGGAATTCCAGATGGACATCAAGTTTTGTACATTTGAACATAATATAACGATGTAGTTTACATTATGTTCCAGCATAATATGGTCAAAACTGTATCACGTAAACGAGCTGGGATGGAAATAAAATTTGTTGAAAACAAGATAAGACTAAGTGCTTTTGTTGAGTAAAAATCAGGATAATAGAAATACCCTATGACAATAACGATCATTTTAATTTGACAGAAGGGGGTGGGTAAGTATTGGCTTCATTCTTTAAACAAGTCCGCAAGAGTTATATCCTGGCGATGGCCATAAAAAGACGACCGTTGATGTCACATTTCAATAGTGCACCCCTACTTTATGGGCTTCCTTCTGTTTTGTATTAGGCCCCCAATTCTAAGGATGCAGAGACAGGGGTGATGGTCAAGAATCAATATAATAAAAACAAAAATACAAAAACAAGATAAATGCCTTTTTAGGAACATAAATTACTTCACTAATAATTTAATGGGCAGATCGATTTTTTTGACCGAAAGCATTTCTTGACGCCACGCCGCTTACGATTCCAACAGAAATAAATATTTTATGTTTTTATATTATAGCAACATTATCCATTATTAATTTTCAAGATTATAAAAACCAATTATCTAAAAAATTGCTCTGTAATAAAAATGCTGATTACCCCAACTCAACGTTTTCGTTAATTGTAGGAAGCTGAAGCGTCAAGGAAGGCCGCAAATAAGCTTTAAACCACACAATTTGATGGGCATCCCTTTACGAATAGAACTTTCCTACCAAGCAGCCCCTATTCCAAATTACAACATGAAATAGAATGAATCAAGACAATTATCGTGCTGTTAAAAGACGCGTTTAAAATCACTTCATCATGAACACAATTGCGTTTGTTCTATTCCTTTTTGCCATAGATATCCTCGTCTCTCCTTCCTTTCTGTAATACTATTAAACACCGAAACCATCATCCCCTTATTCATTTGGTATACTACTTGATTTGATTTCACTTTATTTCGTATCAAATTTTCACTCACCCCTCTCGATGAACTCTTGTGCACGCGGGAACGTTTTTATTTTATTTTTGATTTACTTGCCTGTGCCATACTCGCTCATGCAGTAACTAAACAGAATTCCAGAAGGTGGCTTGCACCCTTATTTGCAACCTTCAAAACGCGCCCGTGATGCTCTCAACCCGCACGGCGCGGTAATGTGAGGGTGGTGAAAATTTCCGACACTCTGATAAACGCTTTGGATAATAGAGAACAAGTTGGTGTGTATAATAATGTGAAGCAGGTCGCATTAAATGTATAAGGGTGGCTTTTTGTGGCTGTGGAGTTTACCAGCGCGCCTTTGCCTATATGCTTCCACTTTGATTTCAGTTTCGGGGTTTTACAAATTGTTGCGGAAATTATTTAACGACTGTAATTTGTGGAAATTGAATCAAAAGTCAATTGTGGGAAATTTCCTTGGTGTGGTTTTGTTGAATACTTGGACTACTTAAGGGGGATGATTGGTGATGTCTTTGTTAGGTAAGGTGAATTATTTTAGGCATTAGGTCAGCTGTTGATTCAATAAAATGCATTTGAATATAGTTTAGGATATTTTTCCATAGAAAGAACGTGACTAAAATTTTTGGACATCCTAAACATCTTTTCTATACACAAAGAAGGATGAAATTAAACGATTCTCTTTGAAGTGCCCAAGCTTCTACCCATATTCTTTTGGCTATCAAATTACATTTCGCGCTCAAAAGAGTTTCTATGGAGAGTTTATTCATCGGACAAGCGCTTTTCACAATTTTCATAAATAATTTATTCCATCATTTGTATGTATGTCGTTTAAGAATGCAGTCTAACGTCTCCTTTAGTTGATTTCTGGAATCAAGTCAGTATATTTTTGCGCCCGCTTTATCTATGTATCGATGTTGAACACAATCGAAAAGAAATTGCTTTTGTTCGTTTGTTTTACGTGCACTCCCCACATTTTTCGTAAAGATCCGTGTTCTTGTGTGACTGGCAAACGAACTGAATTGAGGCATTTAAAGGAGCCGTAACACATCGAAATGCACGCGTCTAGTTCATGAGAATCGTTTTGATTGCCCAAAGATACACATGTGTGCTGAACTCACTGTGGATTTGTGGTGTGTACTCATATGTATACATAGTTACAAGAAAATAGAGAAGAAGGAATAACGATTGTGAAGATAAATGATATGAGGACGATCGAACAGAAGGATAGGGGTAGTTTTATAGCTGCTGCAAGTCGAACATCATTGTTGATACTCAACAAAGGCGTGTTTAATCCGAAGGAAAAAGGCGGAAATTCACAAAGACATATGTGAGGCGATGTTTAAGAAATCACCGACAACAAACTACCCCACATTGTCGAATTTAACGTAAAAAAAATACCGTTTATTTGAAAAGTAAATTCACGGTCGTATATTACAACCAACGAAGAGCATTTATTAGCTCCTGCTCTGTTCCCTTTTGTTCTAGAAATCATATAATTATGTAAAATGGAGTATATTTTGCAGCAAACAAGGACACACGTTTGGGGAATTGTTTTGTACTCGAATAAGCGTGCAATGCAAAACATCCCTATAATATATTCAGATTCAAAGGTCAATATAATTAATTATTGTATCTGCAGTTAACTATATTGTCTGTTGGATGTTTACAATTTGGCAAATATATTCAAATCTGCTGCCTGGGAATTGTGTTTACGTTCCAGAACCACCCGGCCAGTCTATCTGTGCCGTTCTATCCTTGCCATGTTCCCAATTTACTCACCGCCAGCATTTAATTCTAATTACATTGTGAAGTGGCGGCAATGAATTTGATCTTTGATAAGAAAACTCAACTCTCCTTAAGACATAAATTTAATTTATAAGGTGACAAAGAGGTTTATGGTAATTTGTAGCTTTCCTTATTCCCTTATTTAGTATGCCGTGAAGGAGGGATGGAATAACAATTTGCATAATATTTCTGGAAAATATATCGTTTGACGTCTTTGTGTGTCGTTATTCGTGTGATAGGTGTTAGATACTGTTATTTATTATAATTAAATAATTATTTGTCTTGGCTGTTTTCGTCAAAATGCTCGCCCACAAATGTTTAAAGCCCTTTTCAACTGAAATCGTCCTTAAATTCACATCTAGTCCATTTGTTATCATTTATCTGGCATTCTCCACCAGAACTGGCTCTATCTTTTGATACTCCAATTGTTTGATCCAATAAATCATGACACATTGAAATCTAAATCAACCCACACACGACAATTGAGCAATTACGATAAAATCAGTATGACGATAATTTCATTGAAATAGACCAGCAAAACAAATAGCATGAGCTACCCGCACAATTCTAGGGATGGCAATGAAATAAATCGCATACCCACACACATGCACACCAAATTTAGATATATTATGTGCAAAAATGAAATGAGACTCAATTTATTTAATCTAATTTTTATATGCTTTAACTTTTTCAAGCTCATTACCTCCGCAGAACGCCTTGACCAAGTCGCCAAGACCAAATAATTAATAATGAATTAGCTTCCATGCCGCATTCCTTCGGTGAATGTGATAAGAATTAATTCGCCGACATTACCAGAAGAATTCCAAGCGTTTATCTTTTAGTAAATAAGTCATGTAACATGATACTAAATTAGGCTTTCATTTTGGACAATTTGCCGGCGACCGACCCTTGTGCTCCCACCCTTCGCCGGTGTAGATGATATGGTTAATCGAACATGTATCGACGCTGCGTGCGTGCATATACGGCGACATATTTATTTTCCACTGTTATTCTGGTCATCCTTGTTTAAGGAGTAAATAAAAGAAGTCCCCGAGGAGACTTTACCACTATTACACCATCCCTTAGCTGTACGGTAATCCAATCACTTTTCGTACGGAACGGACAATTTCATTTTCGGCCCTTCGCCGAATTGAACTGACATTTTTTATCCACAAGCTTGACGTTCTCGAATTTATTTTTATTTCCCTTATTTTGAATGCACAGACTCACATGATTGTGGAAATGTGTGAAAATCAGTTGAGGATGAGAGCAATGCAGAAGTCGTGCGTGATAATGCGATTTTTCCAGCCCCCTTCCTCATGTACTCCAGCCAGGTTATTTTCTCGCAAAACCCAAATTGGTGAGGACGTCTGTGATGCTTCTTGCATCGAAATTCGGCATTAATGCCACAACAATGAGTACATGTATGGCATTGACTGTCTTTTGGTGAGAAAAATATTAAAAATTTCTTTAGGAAAAAAGCTTTTAAACTTAAAATATAAGAACTTAACACATCCTGTTGACGAAACGTGATATAAACGCTTTTATCAGGTTTAAACATTCCATAAAACTTTCAATTGGCTTAGTTTTCACTGAAGTAGAATCGAATTCTCTTACATTTGATAGACCAAGAACATGTTCAATTTTAAGTTCGTGTTCTCTCACAATTGACACGTGTTCGAGTAACTTGTCGTCGTTTATGTCAAGGATATGATTCCAATCACAGCGAGAGGGTTACAGAGTCGCATATATGTGGAAATGCACATAAAAAGGGGTTGAAACGGTGTGAAAGTTTGATCAAACATGCTCAAACTGACGACATTAATTGGATAGCATTTTGAACTCATTCAATATTTAGGTTTGACCTCATTTATGAAGTAAAACAAGAAGTTCGCTTCCAAATTCGCATAATGAGTAAAACTTCTTATCAGTTTGTATTCAAGGATAAATTAAGTCACCCTCTTAAATAGTAAATGTTTATATTCCAAATACCAGCAGAAGTGGTGAAACAAGATTAAACAAAACAAAACCAAAAATCATGTTGATATTTATTTTCTGGTTGACAAACAATCTCCTTAGTCACTTTTGTACATTTTTGCTAATCACTTTAAGTAAACAGACAAACAAGACGCTGTGGAGTGGGTTAAGTCTGCGAAAATAAGTGTTGGTAAAGTCATCAATAGATCATTAGTGAGCGTCGCTTCAAAAAGGGGATGCCCATACAGAGATGGGGAAAAGATATAATTTATTTGGCAATGAGGAGTTTGAAACACTTTCATTTTCACAGAAACTTTCTTCGACTCAAGTCTCAATCATGAAAAGTGCAACAAAGTGCTGTTAATCACTAGCCCCCAATAAGATAAGTCGATAAGTGACGCATCAATTTTCGGCTAATTAATCTCTTCCTGCCTGTGTGCAACTATTTAAATTTAAATTTCGATAAAACACTTATAATCTGTCGTCTTACCAACTGTCTTCTGCGTGTTGCGATTATGCTGTGATAACATTGTGGACACATATCTAAGACAATTCATTTCAATATAATTGAGAGGCTGATTATTCTGCAAACAAAGCACAAATCTTATTTTGTTGCTTGATTTTAATCATTCCTTATGTTGGGATTGAATCAACAAAAGCAGTTATGCGCTTATCTGCATATAAGTGCGTTTTTATGCTCATTAAATAATTTGTTAGTGCAGAGGCCGAATATATAAATGTTTGGACCTCTTGGAGTGGCTTTAGTTCACCAACAAAGTGGCAAGCGAAGCAGTTTAGTCGTTTGTGCGGTCTTCAAATTTTAATTTCACGAAACTAGATGCTAAGTAAAGTAACGTTAATTTTGAGGTCTTAAAAATCAAATCATCATTATTTTATTTAACATCCAGTTGCTTGTGAGAGACATCAAAGTGGCCCGCAAAATTAAAAATTGTCTTATGTTTCATTCATTCAAGTGAAAAGAGTGTTTTTCAACTTCAATAACATGTTGCATGTGATTATAGTGAATGTGTCTTAAATGTTTATAGTTTCTCTGTCTTTAAGTAGAATGTAAGAATACTTTATTTGTGATTATTTAAAGTATTCTCAGTTCTACTTAGTTACAGAGTAATCAAAGCCAGCAAGTTATAATAAAAGTTTAAGAAAAGAATAAAACTGAAACCGTTGCACGGCTTGTAAGTAGAATTTGAGAAAACTTGAGAATCAAAAAGTTTTCCAAATTGTACTTTGAAGTAAAGCAACTATTCGTCGCTTTTTAAGTTTAAATATCAGAACAAGCTTATCGTTAATTTTAATTTAATCCTCATATAAGTTATTCACAAAACTTACGCGCTTTAGTATTTGAATTGCACATTTAACCGCCATTAATTTAATTAAACATTATTCAATATGTAGGTATAGAAACGGAAATGTAAAATAATAATTTCATGCGTCATGCACTTTTAAAATATTGCTAATTACTAGCAAAACATCCCCTGACCGTGATTCGTGAACAATGAACACTGAACTAATTGAATTCGGTCCAGATGGAGTGAATAAAACCCCATTTAGTTGGTGGTTGAATTTACATTATTGTCCTCACTTTAATTTCTATCCAAAGATCGTGGTGACAAATAAAGTATAAAGAAAACACTCAGGGGATGATAAACTTCAAAAGGACAAAACGATATTTTAATATATTATGTAATATAAAGGACAGTTCAGAAAAGGTATACTGGAACACCAAAGGGATCAAAAACTTTAAAATGTGTTTTTCTGGTGATTTAACAAAATGATACTTTTGTGACACAAAGCCAACAGTGGGGGGTGAGTTCCACATACACTTGAAGAAAAATATGAAATTGAAAGAGATTGAATTGATTTTGAAGAGGGTTAATACAAGATTGCGCGAACTTTTTCCCATCTCTATAAATATATTGGAATTATGATTTATATTCTCTTGTATAAGATTTGTGCCAAAACAGATTTTGCCTCCACCCCCTCTGCCCCATACCATCCCCTAGCGCGTGCACGCATCGCCCATAAACGAGGGCGATGAATTACACAGTGAAGCAAAAGGGCGGAACCATCTGAAATGGTTTGCTCAATTTTCCATGAGAATAATTCACCGTAAAGAATGGAATATAATTTAAGCCTTCTGAAGGTCTATTGAAGGATGTGTAATTCTGTATAATGCAATCAATGTCTCGATACACGTCAATTAATTCACTGTTAAGCAGAATTGTATTACGGATTTTTTTGTTATTACTGTCCAACTCTCAGATGTTTGAGTAAATAAGAATTTTTCGAAAAAGAAATGGTTAAAGAGGAAAAAAGTGAAAGCAATCAACGTTGGCACCAATTCTCGTAATAGCAGATGAAACCGAATAAAAAACTGCACGTTGTTAAAAAGAAACCCTGTCATCGGCATTCGACCCTCGCAGCGCCACCCTCCCCACCTCCCTTCCACCACCTCACCCACATCCATTGAAAGTGGCATTACAATTTCTCATATTGACTCGTGTGTATCTATTTTTATTACGTCCATCAACACTTGACTATAGAGACAAGTCGCTTCCATCCACCAGTTCATTTGGTGCAAAGCCACCCCACATTTTGGTGATTCCTTCTAAGAGCTGCACATCGCGTGTATCAGCCATTGTCGTCCAAGTGTGCCTATTTGTTTTGTATTACTTTACCGAAATTATCTCACATTCCGGCACCCCAACCCCCTTGGCCGTCCCTTCGACACCTTTCGCACTTTTTGTTTGTGTTATGTGCTCTCCCAAGGCACTGGCGATGATGTTTTTTAGCATGCAACTCTCGTAGGTGTGTTAAAAAAGTGTGTCTGTGATGTAATCAAATAAATTGGATCCTGTTTAATAGCGGCCTTGGAGTGTATTGTGTGTTTACCACCCCAATTTGTGCGTTCCGTGTGACTCTTTATTGGATTTTGGCAAAAATATGTATGAAACGGTTTGTTTGCGGAGTTGGACGAAATTTCTCTGTTTGCCTAATCAAGACGGTTGTTAAAGAACAGACGATTAACACAATGACCGCATTTTGTTGTACCATCGACCATCGGTTGACTCTTGCACTACTTTGAACGGCTTCTCTTTATTTTTTTAACCGATTCGTTTATGTGTGTGAGTGTTTTTTTATGCAAACAGATAAGCTAATTAATGCTGAATGTGGAACTGTGGTAGTTATTGATTAAACCAGATAAACCATTCAGAAATCGATCAGATTACGATGTATATGTGGACATTAGACATTGATGGCGTAGTTTTTGAAATCGCTTTTTAAAAAACCTTTTTGTTTGAGTTTTGAGCATAATTATATTCGAGCTTGTGTAAGAAAACGAATATAGTTGATGAATTAATTTTTGGGATAGCTTGCTAGCGAGTCTAACAAGTGTTGTCATTCAGGAGACATGCACAGTTTGATGTAGCCTGCAGCAAATGTGTCTGTCAAAAGCGCCTACGAACGTGACCTTTACATTAAATTGTCATAAATGTTGAGATTTGCAGATGGGGTTGGTAAATTGGTGTCACAGAAAGTTAAATTTACATACAATTAT
>JANSTS010004220.1:60465-90149 GCA_026546915.1 Sylvicola fuscatus | reverse complement strand
CAATCAGTTGATAAAGCATTCAATACAATTTTTACACAAAGCTGAAAACAAATTTGAGTGTAAATGATTTATATTTTTTTTTTAAAGAAATAATTGTTTAAGTTTAAATGATGTCAAGTAGTTATTGTATTTTAATTGCTTTTGTTATGAAAAAAGAATAAAAATATTTGAAGGTCAACTCAGCAATCACGTGCTTTAATTTAGAGTGTAGAAAAACCAAGAAAAATATAAAAAAGGTCAAGCCAATCAATTATTTTGATGGAATTTTTCGTCCATTTGTTTTGAAATGAAGTGGTGAAATGTTCCTCTCCTGCTTTTTCTATCTGTTTGATTGATTTCGCTTTAATGGATTTTTTTTAGGAGAAGACTAATTGTTGATTTAAAATGAAAAATTTCTATGTCGAAAAAGGTGGATTAGAGGTTCCGATAAATTGAAAAATAAATAAATTACCGAACTTAAAGCTGAACTGGAAAACAAGAACATTTTACTATGCAAAAGGACTCGCACGTGATGTGGCAAGGAATTTAGTTAAAACAGTTTGTTACATAAAAAGTAATTAGGACTAATTTGAACTTGGATTTTGAAGAACTTTGCTGGCTGTTTAATCTTTCTGTAAAAATATAAGTTGCTTCAAAAAAATATTGACAATATAACATTGATTTAATACATACATATTTACAATTTATACATTTAATACATAATTTACATAAGTTTAAAAATACTGATAAAAGTACATTGTAGTAACTTAATATTATGTACAAAAATAAAGTGAAACGAAAAAGTCGTCATACTAAAGGAGTGAAAAGAATTCAGAATAGAGGAAAGTCCTTGGGAACAACATGTGCGATCAAATCGCGTAATATAAATTGTAGACATAACATTTCATAAACATCAATATTGTTAGTCCTTTATCCATGTTATCTACGTCCTTGTAAAACGTATATAAAGCTCTTTCTGCATTTTCCATATGAGAAACAAACCACTTAAAGTAACTATAACTATACCCTTTAAGGTGTCACCCTTCGTTGAATGAAATTAATAATTAATGACTTAATTGTGTACCCTTTCTGCAGGGATAAACTGAAATGGTGAATCTTACGGTTTAAAGAGATTAAACAATGTCCTGGCATTCACCCTTTCGCCGAATGACAGCGGTAATTACTGACTATAACTACTTAGTTTTGACGTGATTGACATCGAAATGCTTCAATTGCTCGAGTCCTAAGCAAACGAGTTGATGGCATTTGTATTGTATTGACCACTCCTTTGACTTTTGTAGCAATTCCTGTCCCAGGACACGCGCAATCGCTTATGTCAAGGCATGCCGTCGATTTTGGTGTCGGTAGTGCGCTCCTCGATCAGCATGGGCGTCATTTGGCCGTTACCGCCGCCATTTTCAATGAAGGATGTTTGCAGTGTCTGATTGCGGCGCAACTGAAACATTTGTCGCATCAATTTGGTGACTAAAACACACGAAAACGGCTGAATTACCTGGTGTGACATATCGCGAACGCTGGTCAGCTGATAGTTGCTGCGAGAGCTGGGACTGACATTGTTCAAACGATGGGCAGTCGTGCTGTTGGTTCCGAAGCGGTCCTCCACTCGGACTCGACCGCAACGACATTTTTCAAAAGCATTCTGGAACTCACGTCGAAACTTGCCTGAACGACATTAATTGTGGGCAATCAGCGGTGAAGGGTGTCAAATCAGAGTAGCAAAACACAAATATGTTGTCATACTGACCACTCATGAAGTTGTATATCACTGGATTGACGGCACTGTTTGCGTAGCAGAGCCAGTGAGAGAACAGCGACAGGACTGCAATTACCTCGGTCTGTTTGATCTCAATTGTGGACCTAAATATTATAAAGATGTCAATGTGGTTTTGCGACAAAAAAGCTGGAGTTGAAGACCAACAAAACAGCCAACAAGCATATCAGATGCTACTTCCTCTTTGGCATTACTCTTTGGCTTCATTTTCAATGATTGGCTTGTCCATGAAACAATGTGAACCTCTACAATTTCGTATGTAAAAGTCAAGTTCATCCCTTTAATTTAAAAATGTTGTCTTCTTTCTTTGGCAATAACCTCCCGACCCAATCAGGCAAAACCACCGTGTTGCGCGGTAACAAAATGATTGTATTTTGAAATAGAACTTACAAATTCCTAATGAATATTGAATATACATTCACGTCATTTGGGGGCTGCGATGAAGCATTGGAGCCACATTCCCACACCTCCCAAATACCCGAATGAATAGAAGAACATTGACACAATTGCACTTTATTTTCATCCCATGCATACAAATCGAATCAAAATCAAGTACATAGTCTCAATAAAAGTATGTATTTGAGGAGACCTCATCAAATAGACCATGATTGCGTTATGTTCTCGGAACCTTTGAAGTGAACTCATCCGTCGCCCGTCAACCCACCGCCGAAAAAAAAAAAACGAAATCCGCACGAATTTTGTGTGTTACTTTTTGTTCGATGAATTTATGATTTGCACAAAAATGTAATACTTGCTCACTGCATAAATTTAGCATTTAGTAATAAAGGAAGGAGGAACTTCAAATCAGAGGCACGTGTTAAGTTACGTCAATAGGCTATATGAATTATTCAAACAATTCACATACTTATAACCATGGCTGGAAGTCTTAAGAAATTAGTTGAATGAAATCGAATCTAAGAACCTAAAAAGCTGTTGTGAATTGGTTTATTGTACTGAGAAAGCTCAGCGATAGGCTTTTCTGAACGACATTTTTAGAACGAATAAATGTTCAGACATTTTTAAATATTCAAAATTCATTCCCAAGAGGTAAATATTAAAGGTAATAATCCTGAAAGGATTCAGTTGCTACTTATAGGCCATTTATCATCGCTACCTGTAATCTGTTGGTGTAAATAAAGTAAACGTTCTTGTATTGTAATGTATGATGGGAATTCAAGATTATAGAAGAATAAATATTGATGAATATTTCAATGTTTTTTTACCCTTTGATAAATCGAAATGGCTTTCCTTAAATATTCAGAGACGACCGGTGAAACTCACTTTTTAAATCAATTAAGATGGATAGGCATTATTTTATTAAAAATATAGTCCATTAAGAATTTCTGTGTGGGATTGAATTATTAATTTATTTATGGATATTGAATTATTTCTGTAAACAACTACTGATTGTTCTTTATAAAACCTTATAATTAAAATTCGTTTCTGCAATTTCTCTTTTCTGCATTTAAAAATTTCAAATTGGGCAAATAATTCGCAAAATCAGTATTTCTCATTATTAGACGATTTAAATGCAAAGACATTAATTTTAATGAGCAATTGTACACTTTAATCAATGAAATTCCGTCTTCTAATTTATCTGTTTGATTACTCTTCTGCATATTTCCTCACGTCTTGAATTGTACGCAAAGCGATTCCTCATGCTAAATTCTACTTACATTTACGTTTTATTATAATTTAATGAAATGAAATATGCATCTGGATTCTCAGTCCAGGTGTTTGTGTCGAAGCGGACCAGCAATGTTTACCAGAATTTAAATTACACAGCATAATTGAGCCAAATTGAATCATCACGGTTTTCAGCTAGAGCTTTAACGACTATTAAAATGCAATCCATTTATTTTTTAATTGAAAAATTAAATTCAAACATTGCAATACAAAAATGGCTTTTCATTAACAGTTAGAATACATTCTATAACAGATGGTAGAAAATAAAAATGCAACTGTTAACAGCTAGATGTTAAGTCGCTAGCCCTCCTGAGACTATATCGCCCTTCGCATAAATGTGGTGCAGACAATGAAACTCGCTTTACACGACTCATGGTAATTGTGAATCGTAAATAGTTGACTTTTATTGTTAAGTTCTAATAAAATAATATAGAAATAGCGTGGTGGCGGTTTTGCAATTGGTGGACGACGAAATAAGCGCATGTGAAAAAATATTCGCCCGTTTTTATTTTCGAATGCGGACTAATGCAATCTGGTGTACGTGCGTCTAAAGTGTGGAAGCTCTGAAAATTGTTGGGCGACAATTTACGAGCATTTTCGCATAAAGAATGTATAAAGCGATGCTGAAGACGACCTTCTGTGGGTGGCAAAGATTCCTTTTACTTAAGTATTGAGAAGACAAAAAAAAATTAAAATAAAAGACATGATGTCTGGTTAGTTGGGTGTTCGAATAAATCCTGAAAGTTTCGAGACGTCCTTGCAATTGTTCATTTTTTTAAAATACATTTGGTGTGCCGTAACTCATAAATACCTTAACTATATGGACGGAAGCGCCACACCTCGTGGTGAACACGAACACGAGGCGTCTCAAGCCTAATTTTATCATTTTCCAAACAGTTTCCGTAAGCGGGTGTGCCAGGATTTATGGCGAATTTATTTATCACTATGTACATTGTACATATTTGACAACAGAAAAAAACCGTAAAGATTGCCGAGCTTTTAGGGCACAATTTGCAAATATTTTATGTTTTGGTAATGGGTGATTCAATAGAATGTTGCAGTTTTTTTTTACTTATAATAGTTGACCGTAGGAAAAGGACGGCCCATCCAGTGTTTATTTTTTAATGTATTTAAATAAGCTGTAACAAAAAAAAAATTGAAGTTACTTGTTTTTTGCTCCATAATACGAAAAATTTGTACCCAATTTAACCACCCTGTAGATACCTAATAAATATTTATCCAAAAAGCTACTAAATCACGACAAAACTTTCCGTCTCCAAGAAAAATTGATTTTCTGCCTCGTGTTAACTAAATTCTTATTTGTAGCTGTTACTGATTACAACCGAAAATGCAATGAATCTTCCGGACCACCCCCGCAGAAGCCTCTTAGTGTCAAAGCAAATGTCTTTCACGCATAACTACCGCATTCATCTACTTACATTACATTTTATTACAGACTCATAATAAGTGCGTCCATCTAGGCCTGAATCAAAATGCTTTATTAGAGCAACTTAATTATGCTTCCGTCCATAAATGCTTGTAATACGTACAAATGAAAATAATAGCGCGACATCTTAAAGTGCATAATAATCTAAAATACGTCCGGCCTAAACGCACGCGCAATTAGTCACGAATTGCCCTGAGATTGTCATCACTTATTGGTAAACGCACTTACCTCAATATGTTGAGAGAATGCACCGGCAAGAAGCAGACACCGAACATGACGACCACAGCGACCAGCATCTTGGCCGCTTTTCGCCGCGCCATCAATTGATTCATTGTGCTAGAATTGGCCGCTTGACCACATGGTCGCAGATCTTTCAATTAAACCCGAACAACATATTTGTGGACATAATATAATCAAACGTGAATTTGACTATATTCTAGTGGAATGTTTTGAAAAAAGTCGATTAAACTTACAGCCGCAGTGATACTGGTGGTTCCTAGACTCGCGGTGGCCCGGTATTGTGTCCGACTTCCACAGGACACGAACTATTTGGAAGTAGGCCAGCGACATCAACGCCAATGGAATGCTGTAAACAAAGGCTTTATTAACTAGGAAGGACATTTTTTTTACGAAAAGACAAAATTACGTGTATAATAAAACGGCTCTGGCTATGTAGAACGCTCTTTCTGTCTCCCTGTCCCATGTTACCGTGCATTGAGTGAACAATGTCATTCCGAAGCGCAGGCCATCCCGTTCAATTGTTGTCAGCACTAGAAATTCTGGTATATCTGTTGATGGCACAAAAATTACATAATAAAAATCGAGACCATTGATTTTCTCAATAAAATGTCGACACTTGCCTGCTAAAAGCGCCACCATCCAGATGAACCCAATAGACAGAACCGCCCGACTGTTGGTGGACACATAGCGTAGTGGGAAGCAAATGGCATACCAGCGGTCAATCGATATGAATGTGAGAGTCAGCACCGACACGGACACTGACACCGACTGCCGGAGAAATTCAATTTCAGTGATTATGTGCTTGTTGTCACATTCTTAAAGATTCGATGGGGTGAAAACTTGAGTAGGAAGAGTTTAGTATGATTTATGAGAGGTTAAAGTTTATTGGATTACGAAATTGTACCTCAACCTCGGCTTTATCGTTGTGAAACTTGTGGTTATCTAATCTTAAGGGTGAGTGAATTGACTTTAAAAGACTTTAATAACTGAAAGACCACATATGGCATCCATTTACTGACATATTTCGTATAAATGGACAAGCTACAACTGACCTGGAAGTCGGTGCAACAATAAATGCTTTGTTTGAGGGCCGACAGTGTTTCATAACAGAAGTGAGTTTGGCATATATAAGATAATATTTAGAGCATCACAACGACACACTTTCCGAGCCACCCCCTTGCATTTGGTGCACTCAGAGTGCAGTATTATTCGCTGAACATGTTATTTCAACTAAAAGTAATTTGTGTTTTGCCTAAAATTGCATAATGGCGAATTGATGAGGAAATTCGCTCCATAAAATTCCATTCCAGCCAAAGTAAACATGCAGGAAATTGAATTTGTAATGTGGTCTTGACGTCTTGAATTTATATTGTACAGATTTCGTCATCCAAGCGAGGACATGCGAAAGATATTCCATTGTGGCGAAGAATTTAATTCAAATTTCTCAAAATCTGCACTATTAAAGACATTCAACCCTCGTTTCTGTTTGATATTCAGGAATCCGTGTATAAATATTTATGTTGGCTTTATATTATTTGTTTTTTTTTTAGTTACCACTTTGTCTCAGCCATTTCCAAAGATTGTGCAGATTTTTCAAACTGATTAAATGTAATCTCATCCCCTACGGCAGAAGTGCGAATTTTAATTAATGCGATGAAACCATCGAAGTTCAACAGACACTTCAAATCGTCCTAACATTTGCGCGGCGCTTTGAATTCCAAAAAAATGTGTTGGAGCAAGTTGGGGCTTACTGAGCCTCTCATAGGCAGATTTATTTTTTCTGTAAAGTAAATCCGCTTGTCGAAGAATATCCATACTAAATGGTGGTGTTGTTTGCTTTCAATATATACGACAGCACTCACTACTCAGCTGCTTTTTGTATTGACAGGATAAGCCTGTGGTGGGGTCTGCTGGGGGGCATGCAGATACAGTAACATCGGCAGAGCTTCTTTAACTTTTCCCGAAGCGGTCCTAATTTGAAGGAATTAAGTCCAGCTATGTAATAAATGCTATATAGTTTATTGACATTGTGAGGGAGAGCTGTTTCTTTTTAATTATCATTGGTGAGAGTGGTATTGGCGGAAAATGTGTCGTAATAATTGAAATAATGATGTCCACAGGAAAATCTTTCAATGAAATGTAGAAACCAATTTGTTCTGTGGAACAGAGACTTGTAATTAAGATAAAATACATGAGTTTAAGTTGAAAATACTTGGAAAACTTGCTTGGTTTCTATATTTTTCGACAAGAAATAATCTTGATATTATAAAGCAAAAACTTTGTGTACAGAACAATGGTAAGATGCTTACAAAAATAAACTTTGAGGATTTAAAAAGCGGATTGATGTCATGATAAATTTAAGAAAATATAAAAACTATTGTGTTTTTCAATAAATCCGCTGAATGTTCGCAAAACAAAGATTGAGAGTCCCTGAAAATAATCAAAGAACCACATGAACATCCAGACCGTGCGTTTGTATACATTCAAACCGATTTTCGCCACGACACTTGGCGAGGTGACCGGAGGGTGAATGGGAGTTGGTCTGATAGCGATATGTTTACGCCATAAATCCATGGTATGGTTCATTTTCATTCATGTTTCATGGACTTTCATGTTACAGAAAACACAATACATTTCCATTGCATTGATGTTTTTTGGCTAAAGCTTAACGTTGTAAAATGTCATTCAAGGAAGCACAATATGAAACATGGCCTAAAAAGGATGCAAAAAAACACTGAGCAGTCGTTGTTCCTGGCTTAAGTATGTCAATTATGAAACATTAAATTAAAAAAACGTCTCGTATTCAATTAGTTCAATTTTCTATGGTGCATGTGGCTAAAGAAAAGTTGACGGAACATCGTTGTTCTTTCATTATAGAATACGGAAAATGCGACTACAGTTCTTCCGCATCATCGTCATAATGAACGTAGAACAACTTCCGGCTTTTATCTCTTAAACTCGATCAAAAAGTTAGGTAAAGTGGACAAACTAATTATAACCATTTGGAAAAGTTTTGATCTCCTTCTATGGGTCTATTATCCTTCACAGTTTGACTGGCAACATTCTAGACTTCCGTTTTTCTGGTATTTCGTGCAAGGTACACCGCAATCGATTAACTTAATAGACGATATGTGGGCCGTCAATTAGGTGCCGCACGATCGTTAAACTGTAACATGAGACGGTAACATCATAATATGATAACTGACATGATGCCAGTTGGACGACCTAAAAATAGATTTAGAAGACAGCCAGCTTTAATGATCAGCCACCGAGAGGACTGGACAATTTTTCACTTGGTTTCTGTTTTAATTAAATCTGCACTACTGGAGGAGGATAATTGCAATCTTTTATTATGTAAAACAATCCACCCATTTATGCTAAACAATTAAACAGATTTTAATTTTTCCGAAGTAATGGTAATCTGAGCGTGGCAGATACAACATAAACAGTAGCCAGTACGGCGTTGGCTGTGTCGAACAGAAGCCCTTTTTGTCAGCGAATTAATTAGGGCTCAGGCTCGTTAAAATTTACAACCAGATGAATGAAAGGCTTCCTCATTAAATTTTCGACGGGTCTATTCTTTTATAAGGTCTGCGGCTGGCGAGGAGTGACAATGGCGGTAATAGCGCAAATTATTTTTTAAAGGAACAAACAGAAATATACTGGCACATTACAAGAAAGATTCGACGTCTGATAACTTTTATTAAAATTAGGAAAGTGTGACGCGTGTTTAACAGTAATTGGGAAAACGGTTGGACAACCCCAAACAAGAAATTTTGATGTACTCAAAGATTTGAAAAAAAAGGAGCATAGTAATTGGATTTTATTGATGGTCAAGATTTGCAGATGTTGATTCTTAAATAGGATACCAGACAAAATAAATTTAGATTGGATGTCTTCAGAAAATATTGAATGTTGTTACAATTTACTAGAAAAAAAAAACCTTTTCTGAGTTTACTGTAAAAGGATTGAAACCCTAACCCGAAGCTGTGCTTTAAAGCTTCTGCAATAACATCGACTGACTTATGGTATGCAAAAATTCGCACCGACTTACCTGAAAATAAACAAGAATTTTGCACAGCGTTCTGCCCATGAACCACGTCTCGGTGACGTCCCAAACAACAGTTGGTGGCAGACAGAACAGAATGACAAAAAAGTCGGCCACCGCCAGATTCACGATAAATATATTCGTCACCGTCCGCATCGTGTAATTGGTGTACACGGCGATGCAAACTAAAGCATTGCCCACCTGCAAATACATAGTTGCACGAGTTAATTTAAAACCGCCCGTTTCATGATTCACATGTTCCATGTTATGCTTACCAAACCCACGACGAATACAATTATGTGCGAAATTATGAGCACCCATTCACTGACTGATGGAAAGATGTAATCGTACAGCAGCTCATGGTACTCCTCGTATGTTAAATTGCAGTAGATGACATCGCCCACGCAGATGGTGTCGTTCTCGTACGCACCACAATCGCCCGCTGTGCAGGCCGTCTCATTGGTGACGTCGTCGTCGTGTCGATCGGCGACGCCAAGCAGATGCGATTGTTCGATGAAGTACTCATCGTCGACGTCGTTTGCACCGGCTAATCTGCTGGCCATTGTCGTCGACGACAAAGACAAAGTTTTCCTTTGAATGTTCGCCTCTGACACGCTCAAACTTCGACGCTGTACGCTGTGGTAATCCTCCTCGTCGAAGCTGTTCGACTCGTCGCCAATTGTTGCTGTCGCTGCAGTTGTCACCGTTTTATTGGTGTGATGATGCGTCTTACACCGTTCTTGGCAAGACGACTTGATTGCTCGACTGTCACTGCAATCGCAAGCGTAATCCAACAATGGTGATGTGCGATTATTCGGTGTTTCTGTGCTGTCTGCAATGGCGGTCGACTGGCTGTGAGCAACTGATGGCAGATGGATAACACAGATCAGCGTCATGTAGACCATAATAAAATGCATTGTCTTGGCGTGAGTGCCCTTGATGGGTCTTAACTTATTAGATGGCATCGTTAAGTTGATTAGTAGCACTGATGATGCTCTAAATGGCGATGTTTCAGAATTTGTGACATGGTCTTTCAAATCTAAGTGGATCATCCGTCTGTATAACCTGGAAATAGAGATGGAATTACTTTATAATCATTTAATGTTGAGGATTTCCAGTTGACGGCTATGAATAAAGGAATAACCCATTTGGAGCATGCGATTTGATCCCAACATGTTTGTTGATATGCGAACAAATGCATTTTTTTTTTATCGCGTGTACATTATCAGCATTATGGCGGCGGTACTCTGATAGTATGTCATCCTGATTAAGTGAAGCTTTTATATTTTGAGAGTGTTCTAATCAGATATGATTGATTGCACCCAATTTCCCCATATGCTCGTCAAATATCACCAACAATCAAATGGCAGCGTCAAAAATGCTCACTCCCACATAACATATAATGATATTAATGACTTCCGCATGCATGAAGATTGATTCCCTCTTGGGAATAATGATATGAGTGCGTCTGGCACTATCCTTTGCATCTTTTTGAGTAAAATAAAAAAGGTCAACCGATGATGTGGGTTTGGTATAATTTAATTCCAAGGAATTCCTATTAAAAACACTTGAAACAAACATATCAATGTGGAACGTGAAGGCAGTCGCAATTCGCAAATTAAAACATAACAATCTGAAAGTTCAACGAACAAAAAAAGAGAATTTTTAATGGAAATAAAAATTGTTTGCCTATTTTTAACTTTCTCGCCAGTAGCAAGAGCTTTTAAATTTTTGCTCAATGGTCAGATTTGTACGGAAACTCATGAATCGTGTGGAAATGAGGAAAACTCACGAACTTCTAAAAGTTTTGAGAGCTTCCTGCCTCAGATAATTTTCCAACTCACCGGAACGATGACTAGTTTGTATCGTCGGCGTTCATGAGATATAAATAATGGCTAATTTTTATGTTTTTCACCGGTTTGTGTACATTAACATTTTTTTCTCGCGGAAATGTGTTTCGCTGACGGAATCGATCCAGGTGCGTACGAAAATATTTTGCCGATTGCGTGACTGATTGATTGTAATGGCAAACACCTGAAGAAAAATTCTGAGTCTTAAGCAAACAACACTTTCGCGTGCGTTCCAGTTGAGTTTTCTAAATAAGGTTAATTACATGATATTGAAAATTGAATTTCACATATTAAGTCGTTGAAAACGTTTTTGAGATAAAATCGTTTAACGAGAAACAACATTTTCTTCACGATTGAAAATGTTTTAACAGACAAATTTGATTACAAAAACAGAAATGCAAATAAATTGAGATTTTCTCACTCTTTGCCACAAAATGTCTGCTTTTACAATGATCGTTGAGCTTTCATTGTTTACTGTTTGAAACATATTGACGGTTGGCAATTAAAAGCCAACGAAATTGTCCAAGCGAAGAACGATTGTTTCCGATGTGATTTGAAAATCGCAATTTACTTTATTTGTGTACAAGGAGAACACTAAAACAACATAAATGAATGTCAATGAAAGCAAAAACGCGGCAACGCCTGTGAAAATTGGTTATTAATTGATGTAGTCGACAAATTTTGAGTGTTTTTGACAGAAATACCATTTCATATGAACTTGAACGAGCCTCAATCGTTGATTTCTTTGTTTCGTCAAATTACCTCTAACCTATTACTTAACACATATTTGCGATTTATTAAAGCGAAACTTTAAACTAGTGAAATAATGGTAATTAAAACAAATGTTTTTTAATTTAATGAAATTACCATTTGATTAGTATTTTATTTCTAAACACGATTAATTAATTTAACCAAGTTTTACGAGTATGTGATGATTCATTCAGGCCAAGTAAATATCGTTACATTTCAGCTGCTTTTATGTCTTCATTGTTTTACTCTTTTGCTCAATAAATTGTTTCTTTGCATATTTTCGAACGAAAACAATTAAACACTTTAACCTCGAAATAGTTTAAATTTCGCGTTTATTTATTTTCACATCAAAATACATACGTTAGAAGTTTGTATATTTTGAATTTCCTCTCAAACCTTTAACAATAACTTTTCCCTCATAATTTTCAAATTGTGTGCCCATAACACTACTCTATTCGGAAAATGATCTAAAATACGAGTGGTTAAAACGATTTTCTTATCTAAACAAAGATCCGCTTCAGCTTATTGTTATTACCCAGCTTCTTTGAATCGTCTGAAAATTTCGAAGATTTGTGAAATGCACAAGAAAATGATTTTGACATTTTATTAGATTCTAAATTATTGTCAACAAACAATTAAGAGCTCAATTTAATTGAATTATAAAAAATTTACACACGACCGTAGCATCCGAATTAGATTGATTCACCATTGAGTTATTTATTATTATTAGTTAACTCATATTTAAACAAACGTGTTCATTGGCTAACAAAATAAGCATAAATGCAAAGTTTAAATGATTTATGCAGCGATTTCCGCGAAAACCGCATAACAGAAACGGATGCCCACAATTAAACTATAACCCCCTTTTTAATCCTTACTTCATGTACGAGTATGTACGTTTTCTAACATAAAAATTTGCCAATAACAACAATCCGAACAAATATATACCCAAACAAATATAAAGCCAAACACATGCTATGACGTATTTATTTCATCTTTAAATAAACAATGGCGATTGCAAACAACGAAAAGAAATCTGGTGTAACGTATCGACTGGGATTGAAATAACCGACATTAACTGAGCTCAAATAAAACGTACGCTCAGTTAACCTGCATGGTTTTTAAATTCGTTGCAATTGCATTTGTTCACATCTCATTTGCTGCAGCATTAGCAACAAAGTTAAGAAACGTGGGCGGTCGCCTGGATGTGGGAGATTGTCGCTACATTGCGTGCAGGAAGCAGGATAACACGCAAATATCAATCAAGTCAATCCCAATCAGGGTCGACACATTTCTCAAAGCAACTTGGCAATTGATTTGTGGGCGTAAGAGTTGCGTTTGATAAATGAGGTGAAATGTTTACGGTAAACTTTAAGACGGTTTTCTTTGATTTTTCATAAGTTTATGCCGATGCTACAACATTTTTTTGGGATCTTTAATGATAGATTCAGCTGATATAAGCGTCAAACAAGTGTTGACTAAAACTTTCACTTTACAGTTCTTTTAATTTTCTTTAAATTTTGCAATTTTCTTCAAATTTATGTACGTCGTTTGTTGGCTATTTAATATTTTTTTCATGAATTGCATAATAAAATTAAGTTAAATACAACCGAGAAGTTTTTGGTTTGTAAATGTCTCAAAATTTTGTTCACTTTAAATTTCACATGCCCTGGAGACTGCAGCCGATGCAAACGCATCGAATCTAAATATTTAAAAAGATTTGCCCGTTTTTTAATTATTTAAATAAAGCTATCCTTCTGGAAAATTTTTGAGTACGCCGAAGAACATTTAAACATGAAAACCTTTGTTTGCTTGTTTTCCGAAGTTTGTTTCGTTGACAAACAAAAATGTTAAAACCAGGAAATTCCGCCGTTAAATATTGATCAATATTCGAAATGTTTCTCTCGATTTCACTTTGAATTTATTGAATCACTTAACTTTACAAACTTATCCCATCGACATTTCCACAATTTTATTATATCGAGCTGAGTTATGCATTTTCCAATAAAATTCAATCAGTAATGCTTTATTACTTGCAAAGTTGCAGATGCAGATCTTCAAAAAAGACAAATAATCAAGTTTCACTTTGGACAATTTGAGAATTTATTTCCCTTATAGATCAAATTGTTGAGAAAAGAAAGTGCACGCATCCCAAAAAAGCTCCCGCGAGATTGTGAAATGGAAACAATGAGCAACGACACGTGATTCATCATTGTTCCTGATATTCCCATTTGTGTAATACTTGTATAATTCACATTAACATACGCGCACATGTCGTAGGTCATAGTGAATATGTGATATGGGTGTATGAAAATGTATAACGCAAATGTTCAAAGACGTGAAGATGTGTCTCTATTATTCGTTAAAAATAAAAACATATATGGAAATGATGCGTTTGTGACACGGCCTGGAGATGTTATTAAAATTCACGGAGGATCTGTAATGGATAGGATGTTTCCGCGTCACCTTAGCAACTTTTACGTGCCACGCCACGATAAGTCAACTGGAAAACGGCAAATTTCATTTGATGAAATATATGTCTTACTTCTTTTTTTTGAAATCCTAGACCAATTTAAATGACTTTGTGCCACACATGTACGTTTTTCGCGCTTTGAAGAAATCACCATGGTTTTGGGAATCAATGAATGTGGATGTCGTGTACTAAAAGACTTATTTGGAATCAATTAAAATTGCCTATCAGCTTCGTTTGGCAACAAATAGTCGCGCAAATTGTTGCAAATTCATCGACTTCCATGAAAGGATTTCGTCGGTACGGTGAAAAAATCCGTTTTTCCCACATTATCTAATTAAAACTGAATTGTCGTCATACCGGATCGAGTCAAGTGCTTTTCGAAGCGGAATGGCTCAAAGGGTTGAAAGCTTATGCGAAAAGCTTCCACCATCGACACTCAACTCATCCGTTTGAGTTATCTGATGCGTACATGTACTTCTATAATCCATATGCAAATGTATAAAGAAAAACCCTTTTTTCCTGTTGATTTTCGTCACCATCCTGTATCCGGTGTGGCTTCAGTCGCTCAACAGCTCAACTTTATACATGAGGCTCGATAACGTGACAAATTATGTGTTTGATATCAGTTTGTACAACAACCTGTACAAACAAAGCCGCACAATTTCCCACAGCATAAATTCAATAACAAGTTGAAATTTAAAAAGTTTTTACCAGCTCGTATGTGACAAACATGGAGGGTATATAGTAAGAATATATATACAACGTATTAAATTCTTTACAAGGAATGTGCAACAAATGGCAATTAAAACATAATTAACCTGTGACACGTATATAAACGGCTTTGTTTAAAATTAAAAACCATCAACATTGACATCGGTTTGGTAGTATTTAACCATAAAATATGTTATATTCAACATATTGTGAACAAGGAAATGTTGATGGGATGGTCATGCCGATAGCGACGCAAAATGTGTTCATCCTTGACCTAAGTTTCATAAACTCTAAATACCTACGTGATAATTGGTATTTTAACTGTATCGTATTTGTTCTACGAGAATATACCGAAACGACCTGTTACCGACGCTCCTTACTTATTGTCTCAGATCCTTTATATGCTGATATCAAAGAGAATATTAAAGTTAGCTGGCTTTAATAATGATAGAGAAAGATGATGCCAGCAAATTACTTTCTGAAATCCGAACAAAACATACAACAATCCCAAATGTACTTGCCGATTCGTTACATTCGTTCGGATTATGGAGGCTTGGGGATTGGGGAACAGTCAAGGGCATCATTATTCATTATATAAATTAAGACCGAGCATTTGTTCAAGTGTCATGATCTTCAAACGAAGTGTTGCTGAACGTTCTCCCGTTTGATGACTTCATGTACATGTATTGGTTTGATTGTACTTAGTCCAAAGGAATATCAAATCTTTATGCAAAAGGAAATTGTTATTTGCAAGGAGGAGTTATAGCATATCTGCGGTGATTTGTGGTTCGTCCTGAAGACGTGTTTGAATGAATTGAACGTCTTAAACGTGCCTTAAATAGACATATTTATTGGTGATCATTGGTCATGATAAAAAAACGATTTCCTTATTTCGTTTTATTAAAAAAATGAATTATTTGATTCGCGTTTCGAACCATTCCACCGCACCGGTGAATAATGTTTCAAACAAAAAATGTATTTGTGTAAGTTATGATCCTAAAACCCGATTTAACAACACCTGATCCAAAAAAAAGGTGTAATGAAAATTGTGTGTGGTCAAAAATCAAAATGAATGTTTAGATAAATAAATTTCAAAGACAAATGCTTAATAAAATAAATATATACATTAATAAATAAATGTTTAAAAGGACAAATGTTTGTTATTTAAAAAAAATATAATTTCATTAAAAATTATTCTGTTTAGTGTTTTAAATTGATAAAAAAACGTTTCTTTTAAAATCTTTGATTTGTATCATTCTGATTTAACAAAGAAAAAAACGTAGACAAAACCTTTTTGTTTTCAATCATTGATTGTTCTTGAAAACAGTTTTTCTTCATTGAATAAATTTTCAATAAAAGAAAACTAAAAGATTTCGCAAAAAAAAACCACAGGACGTTGTAATAAGATGACATTAATTAACAAAGCTTGTTAGTCTCTTTTGAAATTATCATTGTTTGCATAGCACTTAAGGCTCCCTTATTTACATCTTAAGTACTTTGAAAATTCAATTTATTGCTTTTTTTAGAATTCCTAATACTGTCTTGAACTTCTAAAATATTCTCACTAAACATATTTGGTATAAAATAAGTATGAAAAGTTTGCAATAAAACTTAGAAACTTTTCGTTAATGGCATCCAGCTTTAAAATTCATACCAAAACACCAAAAAACCAATGCAGATGTTCTTAGAATCCCCTAAGGATGCAAAAATGACGAGAAACAAAAAGTGATTCAACGTTTGGTTGTGCTGACAATGTACAGACGGCGCTGCAGTGGCCATTTTCGACCTAGGTTAGTTTTTCCACCACCACCCTCTGAGCCTTGCGGCTTTGATTTCAACTGACAACCACGTTTTTTGTCATCGGAAAACATACCCAAAAGTCTGTTAATATTTGACTGTAAACATGTCGTCCACGAATGAATGGAGGTGGAAATGAGGTCAGTTATATACCACTGAGGATTTGTTCAACCTTGAAACAACAAATTTGTCAAAAGATTCTAGAATTTGAAAGAACTTCACTCTTTGTAAAAAAAAATTATAGAAGGTTATTTTTGATCATTTATAAAACAAGAGAATATGAAATAAATCCTCCATTTTTCAGAACTGAATTTCTTAAACGGACATATGGCGAAGACACACAGCCGCTGGCGTCATATAAATTTTTAATGAACTATTTATGACTTCATCCAGACGATTGTTGGTGTCGTTAAAATTGAGATCATAAAAATCAAAGAAATTTACATTAAAGATATTATTGCATTTTATTTTATGAAAACATTCCATTAATTACGAATTCAATTCAAATTCATTAATCAATCGAATCAGTACCCTATTTACTCTTGGTTTGCAGAATTCGCCGATTTCTTTCGTTTTACACGCAATTTGAATGAAGTGTACAAGATGAATTAAAATTTAACGACTAAAACATTCGCAAAATTGAACTTACTGCCAATGCCAGTCTTTGTCAAAAGCAAAAAAAAAAAAAACAGAGGGAAAACTGCCGCTAAAAATCTCAACAATCTTAAAAGTGTGATTAAAGGGGTCGATGGCGATGTTTTCGACAGCAAAGTAAATTAATTGAATAATTTAAATCGCGAACAGAAGCGAGATTGGCAGTGCGAATGCATGTTGCTGTCAACGCTTGTTCAACGTAGACTTTCGGCACTTTATCAACTTGGACTTTATAATTAGTAATGTAATTTATTTCGCAAGATAAACAGTGCTTTTAAGTCAACAGAAAAGTGGTTTATAAATTACATTTAAACTTTGTCGACTAGTTCATACCATTTTTA
This sequence comes from Sylvicola fuscatus, assembly GCA_026546915.1. Taxonomy (NCBI): domain Eukaryota; kingdom Metazoa; phylum Arthropoda; class Insecta; order Diptera; family Anisopodidae; genus Sylvicola; species Sylvicola fuscatus. The sequence goes on along the minus strand of JANSTS010004220.1, from coordinate 72,381 downwards.
TTGTATTTCGTGTTGTCATTAGTGTGAAAAGGTTCATTAACAAGGTGACATCAAGCTTCCAGGTACACAGAAGCATAACAATATGCCTCGAGTGTGTATACATTTCTTTTGTAGGCGATGACAAATACCCCGTTGTGTGACTTCTATTTACATTTTGTACCTTCAAGACAGGCAAGATATTCTTTGCACCTGCTTGGGTTGATACTTCTGCGTCTACCTGACAGAATCATGAGCACAGTTTTACGGTTTCAGTCAGTTTCACACTTCAAAATCATTGAAGTCAGTTGGAACATTTTACTCAAGAGGATGTATACTGAAAGAGCTTCCTCTTATTACTTCTGATATTGCATCAATTCGAATGTATTTTAATAGACTCTTATCATTTCGATGAAACAATGTAGAGCGTGTGAAGTGTAAAGTCAATGGATGCACATTTAATGGTTGAATCTGTGAAACAGACGGCTTGGTTCCTTAAAGATCCTTAACATTAACTTATTTTAACGATAATATTGATGAAAGTTATGTATTTAGAAGAGTCCTTTTCCACCTCCTTTCCATTTTTTATCTCCCCAATGTCATTTAAAAACGAGTGTTTCATTGCATAATACTATGTTCAAGAGTCGCATTTATTATGAACTATAAAAGACATGCTAATGCATAATGTGAGTAGCAGCATAAGTGCTCGATATTCAAACAATCTGTTTTAACATTATTTAGCTCAACACATAATGTTCTTTGTAGAACAAATTTCAATATAACCAGCAAATAGGTCAGGGAATATTCAATGCTAATGTGGTTGATTCAGCCTATTTATTTTCAAATGTGACCTTGAAATTGACCATAGACATTGATTGGATATTTTTATGCTTTACATGGGAATATAATCAGTAGGATTATCGGTATTTCAATAATTCAACGAGATAGTCACATCAATGCCCCAAATTGGAAGGGAGCTTGTAGTTTCAACTAGTTTTAAAACAAACAAAAATCCCATGAAAACATCCCTTACTTCAAACATGATGAAATAAAATGCAATTTCAAAAAAGTTTGACCTTGAAATGTACACTTTGAAATTCAGTAAGGCTCAAACAAACTTTTCGCCAACAAGTATCCAATCTCTTACATACTTCTTAAATAATGAGAGGTTTTACAATTATATGAATCAAATACTGCTAACTGGCTGTTACATGGATATCATTATCTATCTACACAAACAAAAAGTTTTAATGAGGAATGTTGGCCTCTGTAAAGCAACATTTGCGCTCAGTAGACCGGATAATGTTGCCCAAGTCAGTCAACAAAACCGCAAACACTTTAAGACAATCCAAAAATATTATTACGACCAAAATAACCCGAATGAGTGAACAGCTAGAATCGTTTAATTTTGTTAAATACAATTTTTGACCTAAAAATAGATTTAATTTATAGACGCCGCGTAGGTGGGCATTAACTATAGACATTACATTTCTGGAAAATTGTTTAATTGAGCTTGTAAAACGAAAACTACCTTTTCCAATTATCCCAATCCTTGGGTAAATTCATTTAATAAAATTGTAAGCGCTTATGTATCCTGTATAATGGATTTGACACTCACCTCATAACTCGATAAATTTCCTTTTGAAACAATTAAGAAAATTATAGTTTGAAAGTAAATAGAAGATTTTATGATGGAAAGTTTATTTGAAAATGCCAATTACTTTGAAACAAAGATGGTTTAATTTATCAATGAAATTATTCATGAAACAGAAGGTGTTTAATATCCATACATATACTAAGTCATCAGCGTCTTATCCGTGCGTGTTAAACGTTTGAATAGCTCCAAGCCACAAATCACTGCCAAATCCTTGCCTTTAACTTAGCAATCAGCCAACGCATAAATACAAGAACAAAGATAAACTTAAAAGCACCCGCTTAACAAACGTCTAGAGTCTAGACTGTCGCGGCCAATCTAGTCGGTGAACTTGAATAGCATTAAAAAACATGCTCCTAATTCTCATTCGAATGTTCACAGCCGAAATTTTCCAGCGTGTGTGTACTTAGAAGAGTCAAACATAAGAATTTACATACGCGGCTCATCTAGTAAATATTTACGCTAGAACGGCAGTCGGGCGCTCAAAGCTGCTTCTTTAACTTTTCTTTAGTAAGAACATAGAAACAAATCTTTCTTATATCTGTGACACTCCGACATTAAAGTCGGCTAAATTTTTGAAGCTGACAAGACGCGATTGTGCAATATAATCAGGCCTTCAGCAACCACCATCATTAACACTCTACACATCAATCGGCGGCACAACGTTACAATAATAACCAAATCCACATAGTACACATGTCAAGTGAGTGTACACATGCTTGTTGACTCGATTAAATAGTATTTTATTCAATTTGAGGGTGCGTTACCATAATTCGTCTACAATTTCTGTATGTTTATGTATGTTAAGTTGTTAGCAGACGCTCCACACGCGCACTTCAAGTGATGAAGTTTCCCTATTGCGGCAAGGTTGAGCAGATTGAAAAGTTTTCAAATTAAATTCGGGGTACCTACTTCTGCTGCGACACAAGGAACAAATGTCAGCACTGACACTTAATTAAAATCCTCTTCCAATTGTGATTATGATCTTAAATGTTGAAGCGAAATTGTGATGGCGCAAATACGCACCACCACCACATCAACCCACAATAAGCCTCATTTGTCTTTGGTGCTTTGAAAACAGTTCCACACAAACCAAATATATTGTTCTTAACAAATTTGTTAAGTCAATCCTATCAGAAGTTTCGGTACATATGAATGCATAAAGGAGGAATTTAATTTCGTCCTAATTTTAACTGGCGCAATTGTTTCTTTGTTTCGGACTCATTTATTGGATGGATCAACCCGTGTCAAGCGTGTTGGTGCTGAAGGGTGAACCACATTTTAATGGGAAGATAGGGGATTGACGGGTGAGCCTCAATGACGTACTGAAGATAGCCATTTCATTACCATAAAATCATCATTTGTTTTTAGCCTAAATCGCCTGGACCTAAGTTTAGGGTTCCCTGTGAATCAACATAATCACTATATTTTATTTTATGTTGTTACATTAAATATTTAGTTTCTCTAGACAATACAACAAAATTTCAATAAGCAAGTATGTCAATAAAACATCTTTAAAGATGTTTCGATTCCTTAAAGGTCCTTGTTACTTTTAATTTCAAACTTAAAAAGGCCCAGGTAAAAGCGAAAACATTTTCGCATGCATAATTCACGTTTGCCCCACGGATATAATGTGAAAATCGTCGTGAATAAAAATCAACATTCGCGAATTTCCATATTCCAATGTAACACCTATACGATGAAGGCTTGATAATGAAATTTGCACTTCATTTGCAACAAAAACGGCGAAACCGCGCGCACGTTTGACTGGTGCCACACTCGCCAGATAACAGCTAACGTCTGTCGATCATACACTAATCAACTTTACACATGGTTTAAATGCGTAATAGCATCAGACACATTGGTAATATATCCAAATTGTGTCTAATTTGAAATATGCTCGCACAAATTTATTGTTCTGCCAGGAGTGGGCGGCATGCTTCAAAGGTGCTTGTTTAAATACGAATAAATTGACTTTATTTCAGGTACTCGATATTTTCTTCCCTAAACAGAAATTTCCATTCACCGTAAGTCACCTGTACGCCAGCGATGTAGACACATTAGGCCTGACTAAATTAATTTTCTTTTGAATTGATGAGCAGAAGAGATTGGTATAACAAATTTGAACGTTACACAATAAATGTTGCATTGACGGGGGGTGTGGAGGGTGTGGAGGGTGTGAAGCAGATACAAAGAGGCAAATCTCGTATATCATGAGCCCGAAATATTTGTATTTTCTAATTTAACTTTATATACGTTTCTTTGGCATCACCAATCATTATAAAAAGTAATTTTCATCAGAAAGTAGATGAAAACGTCTGGTAAGGACACTTTAATCCGCGTAATGTTTTTTTTTAGTAGAGTCGTTTCATGTTTTTTTTTTGCATCTTGGTTTCATACACTATTTAATATGTGGCGGTGCTTTTTGTGCTATTTATCAAACGCACGCAGAATCTCTAATATCCTTGCCGCATGCAAGAAATGGTTATTTCAAGCTGCTGGAGCCCTATTATGTAAAAACCGCGTGAATTAAGGATTAGGATTTCAACCTAATTGCATTAATTTCTCTTATAAATAGATACTGGGTTGAAAACAAAAAAGAAAGCATTTTCCTCAGCAGATGTCATAATTTGTATTGTTCATATTCTGTGACTATACGACAAGAGCGTTAGTTAAGTCTTAAATATGGCAAAGAAAGGTCGGACACCCAAAATGACTCAAAAGGCTACACACTCAATTACCTACGTGTAGAATATAATTAATTATTCATACAATTTGTCACTCTAAATGACAGAATGGGGAGGCGATAGGTGGTGGTAAATTGTGCCACTCAATTACATTTCATCCCAGCTAAATGTTAAATAGCCCAAACTTGTGATGTTTTCTACTTTAAATGATAATTGGATACACAAATGCTCTCCAATTTAATGAATTTTCACTGTGGAGAATTTCCAATGAATTTAAATATTAATTTAGGCAATAATCTACAATATAAGCTTTGACAAAATCGAGAAGATTTTCTGTGTGAGAAATTTGAGTTATTTTATTCAGTGAATTAATTGAATTTACCTTAATTAAAAATTAATTCTTCAAAGGATCTTAAGGGAATATTTAAGTTTATATTTTCCTATTTGTTAAATATTATTTATATATAGTTAATAAATACTTAAATATATAAAAATCTAGCATTTTGTTATTTATGTAACACCATGTATCTAAAAATGATGTTCAATTTAATTAATCTTTTTAAACGATTTAATTTAAATTGCTTTTTACCATTTATAATTAGAAAATCGGTGAACTTCGGCAATTCATATATTCTTGCATCAAAGCGTTGTTGTTGTTTGTTAATTAAATTAATAATAAATTAATAAAAACCCAAAAAAAAAGCAAAGTATTTCCCCCAAGCGAAAATTCACATTTCCCAATAAGCTAAGATAAGTCAATTAAACTAAAAAAGACGAGAAAATTGATGCGCACAAAGATGCCACGTAAAATGAGTTGTATACGGATGGTTTCAAATTCAAAATTAATTAACCTTATTAGGACGCTTGTGCCGAAATAAGATTACAATATGCTATCCAAATCTCAATCTTCCACGTATCTCGGTGGCATAAAGACGCATATTGTGCAGAAATGGCGCTGGCTTGTCACTCCACATTTAGAGTTTATTAGAATTCTTGAAGGAATATGCCTTGAATTGTGCTGAGAGAATCGCATTTCAGTAGAATACGTTTTCATCGCGGGATCCCCGCCGTCTTTGCAACACACTTAACCGCTCACAAACTTCGTAATTATATAAATTAATAGACTTGATTGCGTTGCAAAGTGTTTACACTTTAAATAAAATGCATACTCGGACTGAGGCGTCACTACTGCGGCGTCAAGACTTCATCATCAAAATCATCTTATTCGTAAGATTTATGTGAATGTACAAAAATACAAATATACGGACAATAAATGGAGGAAAATTTAATTTATGGCATTGTTAAGGATGGCAAATAGACAAACACAATAATTCAGGAAGTGGAACAGATTGACGATGTCTCTTCGCTCTATATGATTTCAAATGTGAGCAACGTATATAACAAAGTTTGGTGTTTATTGAACACTTGTCGTATACCATACATGACTCATGTGTGCCATGGCAGATGCGTTTAGCTTCAATCTTGATAAATGGCACACCAACATAATAGGGTGATCTCATATTCAGAGCCTCTCTGAATGGAGCCGGATTTTTCAGCATTCATGACCAAATTCTAATTTTACCATAGTTGTCTGTGCTTTAGTTTTGCGACAGATTTGTCTTAGTTTGATTAATTGCGTTTAATTATTAGTTTCTGCGCCACATCAATGGCTGGGAATTGTTGCTTCTAATTTATGTGAACGCTTGTAAATAATCGAAGCGCTTTAGGATAATTGGAGAATTATCGTTAACAATTGTTAGCTCATAAGATATGTAGAAACTGTGGGGTATTTATCATACATTCTCACCCACATGGAACTGTGGGGAGCGATAACGAGCTAGGGCGTATCTTGGGCTACGTCCAATATTTGGTAGATTTTGTGTGAACAACTGAAGGCAATTTATTTCGCATTTTGCAATACCATTTGTAGTGTTTGAGGTTTGTGCAATTTTGAGTGCTTTTTGGCGAATCATAACGCATTGCAGACCGACACTAAAAAAAATTTATACACTGAATACATTTTCGTGTGCATTTTTGAAGTTGAATTGTGGGATAAGTGGTTAAGACGATTTGTCCCCCATGCAGACTTTTTAGTTTCAAATTCTGGCGCCATCGATTTAATTTGCTTTCAACACATTTTCAATATTAAGTGAATATGAAAATGATTTATGACAAATTTTAGATTGTTTTAGATGATGGAAAAATATAAAAAGCTGTGTTTTATAAAAATATTTATTTAAAGCTTTCTATTTCACTAAACAATAAAATTGAAATATTTTAAAAATGCATATTTTCGCAACATTTTGCCGAGATTATTATAGATTGAATTTATTAAAATGTCATTCATTTTGACACATTTTTGTTAGTTCTTGTCAAGAATTTGAGTTAGAAGTTCATCTATATAAAAAAAATCAAATCTGCAGCAAAAACCGTAATTAACATTTTCATCAAATTTCCGAATTCAACGAATTGCCTTTTTTGATCAAAAAAAAAATCAAAAATTTAGATAGAAGATTTAAGAAGATACACAATCTAATATCTCTATCTTATGCTTTTCAAAGTGTCTCTATTTGTAACATCTTCACAACTATTTAAATGTTTGATTTCATAAGAGATAACCACATAAACATTCTTGTAAACATAAGGGTATAAATTTGTCTGCATTGTTTGATATGGGTTAATTTTTGTGGTTTGTGTTTTTCTCTGTTTCCTCTTTACCCGTTGTTACAGAACATTATTTCCTTTCCCTTTTTTTATTTTTTTTAAATTATATTGTGAAATAAAAAATTACAATCAATAATGGATTTGAGCAGAAATGTCTTGTGTTCCCGAATTCGTTTGTACAAAATTAGCATATAAACAATTAAAACGCTGCAACAGTGTCAGTAAAAATAAATTGAATGTGCATTAATTATGGAACTGAACTATATATTATATATATATATATAGATTAAATAATTAAAATTTTCGATTTTTCATTTCGTTTGGTGTTTACTGTTTTCACTTGAACATGACTCAAAATTAATAATTGATTTAAGTTGCTTTATAACTTGATAAAAAAAGAAAACAAGAAAACTCCTTTTTTTTGTTCAGCTAGTCGTTTACACAGCCAAGTCTTTCATTAAGTTTCCACTTCAAAATCTATAAAGAAAGAATTCCATTACGCATATTTCACATTTCCCGTGTATTCACAAAAATTCAATTTATCCATAAAATGTATCAACTTTAAGTGCAATTGATTTACCATAGAAATAGATTATATGAAATGTACATTTTTCAGCAGATAAGAAAAGTATTGAATACAACTGAATTTAACTCAAGACTGCAGTTTAGTTGCAATTTATGGATCACGTTCGATTGTCAATTGTAATGGCAATAAAACGTTTTACTGCATTGAAATGCATTGAAAAGTTTAAAACTGCTTGACTATGAGGTCATCAAAATACAGCCAGCGCCTCGAGATCATCGCGAGACTTTATGAAGCACTTCAGTTTTAATATCTGCGACACTGATTTATTACAGCACAATCATACTTATACGACAGCGACGGGGGATAGGAGCTATTTCTTTTTATTTTTCATGTTATAACACTTACATATAAGCGCGAGTGGTTGTAATTTAAGATTAGACAGACATTAACAAAGTTTGAGTTATGACTCTATAATTTTAATAAGCTGGTAATGTGTTCTTATCCCGTTTAATCTAGTCCCTTTATGATAATGATAAATATGAAAACAGACACATAATTTTATTGTCATTTAAATTATGATTATCCTTGAATTTAACTCAAATAAATTACATTGTTGTTCTTTTAATTGTACATTTTATTATTATGTTTTTGTTTGTTTGCTTTGATTTGTTGATTGTACGTGTATTATAATAAATTTTAAAATACATCTTAAGAAAATGTAAAATAAATCACTTTAAATCTTAGTAATAATATTCAATAAAATATTAAATTTAATTATAAATAAAAATTAGCCGGGAATTGATTTTAATACATTTAATTCGATTAAATTGAAAATGTAATTTGACTTTGATATTTTGAGAAAAATACATTTTTAAATTGTAATTAACTGAAATTTAGAAAGAATAAATTAATTATTTTGCTAGTGGCAAAGTTTAAACGGAGTTTGAAATATCAAAACTAAAGTGTTAACAAAAATATTCGTCTAATTAAACCAATAATTTTATAAATCAATCAAAATTCCTGATAAATCATAATCTTATGTATATAATAAGACTGCATATTGCAATTGCATTGCAGAATGACACATTTATCTGATTTTCTTGAAACAATAACAAGAGCATTTCGAAAACACATATTTCTTATTAATTGACTTCCATCAACATATTCGGCAAGCCAAATTTACTATAATTAACCACTTTACGGCTCCACTCATTTAGCATGATTGTTTGCGAATAAACACTCACTCCAATAAATGTGTAAGATTTAATTTTAGAATTGCATACATTTTATTGTTTCCGTGTTTGTATGCACTCTGTGCCGTCATGTACCCAAATTCGCCAAACACACATGTTTTTCAGTGTAGCATCTATGATGACCACCACTTTCAATGCAGTCCACGTACAAATGCATATCCGCCAAATTGTACGTCATTGAAATACATTTGCACTATGCAGTATGCATATAGTGCAGCTCTATTAATGGACTAAAGAGATTGAATTTTGAATGCAAATTCGAACCAACCTCATTCGTTTAACAACCAAACTTATTAGCAGATGATGTCGAAGTATCTGAATGTAAACATATTTCCTATTAATTTAAATAGGATAATATGTGCGGAAGAATTTTGATTTATGTTTATGTTATGTTATTGTTTGCAAAGCGTATTTAAATGCTCTAATAAATTAGAAAGATTCCAGAGGAAACTAAATTTAGCAATACAGGAAGAGTCAAATGGTAAAACTTTATGTACAAAGATATTTTATGTGCGCCAGTATTTAATGCAATTAAAGTTCATGTATCCTCTGGAGAATCGTCTAAACTTCCATTATTTCTGCATTAGTACAGGAAATGCTGCCGCCTGTCTGTCCTGGTTTGGTCATTCAGGCTAAAAATATAGTTGAACTTTATAACAAAACGAAAGCTTAAATAAGCTTGAATAAGACTTTGTTTCTTGAAGACGAGAGAACATAAAAGACTAATTTTAGGGATTTGGGCGATCATAAAAAATGCCAAAACTCGCATAAGTACGCATCACGTACAACACAAAGTATTGCGTGGAAATTTGCGTCATCTAATGTTCAACTTGATGGTTATAGACTATGGAGTGATGACTTTGCCATCCAAAAATGTTGTCACTGTCGCCAACACCGAATTGTGTCATGACATGCAATATAGTGATCTTATCCTGTTGCCGGAAACAATACGGATTACCCACCACGATACGCAAAGAGTCTATTGAAGAATGCTTCGCCAAAAAAAAGAAAAAACTTAAGCATTCCTGTTATCTTGTGCACAGTTGAGAAATTACCACAAAAAGTTGATGGTGTGATGAATTTGTGCAGTTTATTTGCAACACCCTTATCTCTTATTCTCTATATATAGCGGTAAATTTAAGGAAGCGAGGCAAAGAAGGTCATTAAGGATTATATATAAGCGTTGACCCGCATGCGTCTTAAAAAACACAAACAAAAAGGAAGCATCAACAGATGAAGTGTAAAATCTGATTTTTGATGTGGACCGTAAAAATTATTATGATGAAATGAAACGAACTCAATTTATTCAATCGGATTAATTTTAATCCGTTTCCACGGTCTTCTTTAAGGCGTTTTGTACGTGTCTCATTTAGCGCCATGCAAATTGGCGTATCTGTACATTTTTCACGATCCTATAAATGGACGTAGTCCTGCGCGAGATTAGGCCACAAAAATGGATGTCCTCCACTTTGGATATAGCGCGTGACTTTGATACGCTACAATTCGTATAAAACGTTTGATGACAAAGTAATCGAATTATATACATGACGAAACTGATGTTTCCTTGAGCAAGAAAAAGGTGGAAAGAAGATACGTGGATGGCCATTTGTTTCATTCAAAATATGAATTCAAGAGGAAAATGTATCCACGACGAGATTCCGCTCTGTCAACCACAAAAGGCGGTCGCTCAAATCCACAGCGACGTCTTTGAGGTGAGGTTATTGGCGTATTGTATGCATATGTTTACTGAATTGAGTTCCTTTTTAGTACGGGAATCTTACGAAAGAATGCTTCACCAGGCGACAGAGTTACTTACAAGAAACGGCATAACTACGACTAGGATTTCAATTACATAAAATTGCGCTGCAGGGAATTTTTTAATATAGAATTTACTGTTTATACTCACTTTCGAAGGTGGATCGTTTATGGTTTTAGATAAATAATTTTATGTTTATTTTTTGCATTTGAAACAAATTTTATTATCTCGTTTACAATCTACGAATTCTTTTACTGGATTTCTTGATGTGTGGAGTTACTCGTATGGTTAAGCACATTATTGAAATATTATAAGTTATCAGTTTGCCATTGGCTTTTTTGTAATTAAAATTTTATTTGAAACCTATTATGCTGGAACAAGCAATCGTCTCAAGCATAAAGATGTTATTTGAATATATTATTTATTCAATTAAAATGCTTGAATAATTCTTCCAATAAAACAACAGAAAATAATAAAATATGCAAATTAAGACTGTCAAGTCTAGTTATTCGATCCATTCAGCTGAAAAAACTTGTGATTTGATAAAAATCAGCGACCTAGTTTGTTTGAAATGAATTTTCTGTCCGTCAGAACAATTTTATTTTAATTCAAGGTCAGGTGCAAGAAAAAGCCCAAAACTTAAATTTTTAGAAGTTTCTAGATGTCTAGTTTAAAGGCGAATGAAGTTTTCTAAATGTTTTTAGGAATATTTCTCTTAAATTCTCCAGATCTGACATCTGACATTTTTTTTTTCTATTGAATTAAAATTCAAGTTTAATTGAAAATGTCGAAACTTATAATTAAATTTATGGAACGGAAAAAGACTTAAATAATTGAATAAGTCTCACTACCATGTCGCTTTGTTAGAAACTGTATTCATAATAAAACTTTTTAGTTACAATTTACAACCATATCATTTTAACAAACACATTCGACTGAAAATAGCCGCAGACTAATCCCACATACGCAAAAGCACTTTTAATTAAAATGAACAATAAAAAATTTACGACTCCATTTGCTACGATTTACTTTACATGTGGAATAATATTTTCTGTCATATAATAACCATTGAAAACATTTAGCATTCAAAAACATCTAAATTTGTTAGAGAATTCATTTTAGTTGAATAATTTAAGCTAAAAAGCTTACCAATTTAATTTCATGTTGACATCTAATCTCTTCGATCGTTTGTCTTTCTGAGTTGGTGCAAATATTTCCTAGCATTAATGCACATTCATTATATGTATTTGTGTGTATACAAATGTTTGAACTGGTATGGTGGATGGCTAGTCCATAAATCATATTTGCCGCAAGCCATGATGCGTTTGCCGATGTCGGAAAATCGGAGGTAAAATATCAAATCCTTGGACCCGCCGACCCAATGATTGATAATTGATTTG
>JANSTS010004220.1:42043-53385 GCA_026546915.1 Sylvicola fuscatus | reverse complement strand
ATTACTGTTTAATAATTCAACAAGTTCAAAATGCATATTTAAATGACCACTTTTCGTCTTTACGTAAGCCATTACCAGTATTGACAATACAACTATAAATATATTCACATTGTGCTAAAATGAATTCAAATACCAGAATTACACGTGAACCAAAGGTGCTCCGCCAAATATGAGCCTCTTAATATTTTATAAGTTCGCGTTCATCTTTGGACTATGTCCGTTTTACCTGACCGAAGGTAATTTTAGTTGTTGGGCGTGTATTACCAATGGAAGTCTGCTAATTGTCTACATGTTTTCTTTAACGAGCATGTTTTGGCAAAACAATAATTTCTCAAATGTGTCCGGTGCAGCCAACTGGTTACAGGTATTTTGCGAAGATAATCGTAAGATGCCTTTTTCTTAAACATTTTGGTCTGCTTCAGTTTCTTCCCAGTGCTTTAGCTTATGTAATTACCATGCTAAAAGCTACTGTCCACAGAAGAGAGGCGCAGAAGCAAATTTTCAATTTGTCAAGCCTGGAGGCGAATATAAGAAGCTTTATGGCGCCTAAGCTTGATACAAAAATATTTGGTGTTCTGGCTAAAATCGGGGTTATAGGTAATTATCATGTCAACATGTAAGTATTCCATAAGTTCTACGAAATAGCAATTTTCTTTAAGCCTCCATATCAGTTGGAATTATGATCGGAGGAATAAGCTATGTTCTTCAGGTACGTCTTAAGAATAAACATTTTATTCAAGGTGCTTAATCACATTTTTAATAGGAAGACTCGAAGACACTTTGGTCCCATCTCTACTGGATTAGCTTCTTCTTACCAAAAGTTTACTAACAGACTTCATTTTATGTCAAAATTTAAAGTAATTTCACTCCTTAGGTGACGCTTTTTGTTATGAATCTCCAGTTCATCGGAATATCGAAATACCTCATAAGTCGTTTAGATATCATTTCAAAATCTATTCAGTATTTTTCTCTTTTTTTTCTTAAGTAATTTTTACTATAATTTAAACAATTTTACAGCTCCAACATTGAAGTTTGTAACTTCTTAAAAAAAGATGATTACCACGACGTTAAGACAATTTCGCGCAGAATTCATGTAACGACGGGTTTAGAGGAGACCTCTAAATTCCTAGATACTGTGTCGCAACTGACTGAGAACATCCAGTCCATATGTCACAAGGTAAACCACTACTTTCGTTGGCAGTTGCTGTTAAACTTATTAGCGGCCTTCACGTGCATTACGGTGCAAAGTTACCACGCCCTATCCAACATCAGAGTCGGCATCGACTGGAGCAATGTCGACATAAAACTCATGTTAAATTTTTGCTTGATTTGGCTCCACTTCACGGAAATATGGATGATTTGTTCGGCTGGCTCGAGCATCAAAGAAAACTGGGACAATGTAACAGTTGCATTGGCCTGCATGTCTGACAATACTGATGAAAGGAGGTTGCGAAATAAGATCAAATATATTGTTTCAGCGATGACAATCAATCCGATTTACTTCGACGCCGGCAAATTTTTCTGTGTCGATTTATCAGTCGTCACTTCCCTTTCTTCGGCTATCACAACATATCTAATTGTACTGGTCCAATTTGATAATCCTGACAATAAGACGGAGAAGAAGACGGTTGATGGTCAATACGGTGTTACAATTATTTCCTAATAAGCTTTTACAGATTCTTGTCTTTCCATATTGATAACATTTTTAGCAGCTTCATAAATGCATATGCAAATAAATAATAAATCACTACTGATATGTGTGACATTCTTACAGAAAATGACCTTTATTAGAATTTTAATTTACTTAAGTGGCAAACCTTTTTCTAATATTATTTTTAAAGCGGTTTCTCAATTCGATTGCCCCAACAAAGGGAATATTAATGAAAATTATTTTCTTTATTACCAATTCATTGATCAACGGTTAAGCTATTTTTAAATATGATTTACTTAGACTAAGAGGGCGGTTAAAACTATCGACATAAGATTTTATTTCTGATTCATGAATACCTCGCTTAACGAAAAACGTTACACAATCTTTTGACCGCGAAATGATATTCTGAACTTTACGTGAAATAAAACAATTTTTTCATTTATTTGTATTACCGATGGAATATTGAACACATCCAAATCGAGTCAAATTTTCTGGACTCTAGAGTTATTCAATGAAGTACATAAACAATGGGAGATTTAAAGAAGCCGGTAAGAAAATGACTGAATTTAAGTCACTTTAATTGACTAAATTAAACCAAACTGTTTATCGTCTGTTTGAATTGCCAAAAAAAAACGTTTATTGTTATTAGTTTCTTGATCAATTGTCTTAAACGAATTTTAAAACATAAAAACAGATGCAATAAAATTCAATCGATTTTCTGTGATCTTTGGAAGAACTTAGTCCGAGGGTCATCTGTACTTATAATTAAAGTACATGACATATACGAAATAGTTATGTCTTGTGCAACGTGAAATATAATATATTGCAGGTCTTCATGAATTTTTAAAAAGCTTAATACATAACCGTTCAAATTTTTTTAATAAAATGTCTGTTCTGTTCTATCCATATTTCATATTCTGCTTATCCAGTCAATCATAATCATTCGTCTAGGTCGTTCGTCCTTTCCAACAAAAATCTTGTTACAATGGAGTGGCTAAGTTTTTACAAGTATTCTTTTATATTTGGACTATGTCCGTTTTCTCTGAAGCCGCCGAGTTCGGCGTTGACACTCATCCCAAATTTGCTATTTGCGTTTTGTTATCCAATCTGCTTGGCGAGTTTGTTTTGGCAGAGAAATGGCAGCACAAATGTCTCATCAGCAGCGAATTGGTTTCAAGTTTGTGATACATCTCAAAATATGTTTAAAGATTAATATTTAATGATTAATCGAACTTCTTGTGTTTGTAGATGATACCTAGTGCAATGGCTTACATAGTAGCGCTGACTATTGCACTTTTTAAACGTAACATTGCACCGATTCAGTTAATGAACATGGTCAAACTAGAGCAAGACATTAAGATGATCAGTGTTGGCGAAAATAGTCAGTTACGATTTCTTTCAATCATTGGGATTTTATGTAAGTACTCAGCAAAAAACTGTATCTTTATGTAGAAAAAATTTATATTTTAACAGCTTCCTTATCTGCCGGCATTATTATTGGCGGATTGAGCTATTTATCTCAGGTTTTCATCTAAATTATTATTTAAATATTGATAATCTAATTCCACAAATGTTTGCAGAACGATAGTTCCAGTTCGATTTGGTCAATATTCTATTGGATCAGTTTCTTTCTGCCAAAAGTAAGGGACTTTTCTATGAGTGGAAATCAAATTAATCAAATTCTTTGCAGTTTTCCCTTTTTATAGTTAATCTACAGTTCGTAGGAGCTGCCAAATACCTTATCAGGTGTTTAGAAATCACAGCCAAGTCCATCAAGTAACATTAAATTTCCATCCAGGTTGAGTTTCAACAGTAATTTAATTTCTCTTACAGTATTCAGATGATTTTGAAGGAAAAAGTTGTGCCCTATTCAGGGATTATCACTCGCATCACCAACACTGATGAAGCTCTAGAATTTCTCAATACCATTTCCAGGCTAATTACCACCATTCAATCGATATGCAATCGCGTCAAACAATATTTTTGCATTCAACTGCTCCTAAATCTGCTCTCCGCCTTCATCTGCATTACAGTCCAAAGTTTTCATGCCTTGAATTGCTATCGTTCGGATAAATGCACCAAATACGTCATCTCCAATGTAAGTTTAATTGTGCTGCACGCGGTGGAAATATGGATGATTAGCTTCAGCGGATCCAGAATCAAGGAGGTTTGGTTGAATGTGATGGTGGCCTTGAACACGGTCGCCTGTAAGTCGAATGTGAGATCCTTGCACAAGAAGGCCAAGGCGATGATGGTGTCCATGCAAATAAACTCGGTGTTTTTTGAAGCTGGAAAGTTGTTTCACATTGATTTGTCTGTAGTTATATCATCGGTCTCGGCTATTACTACATATTTGATTGTTTTGATGCAATTTGGCTTATCAGAGAACCCATCCTCTAACACGGGTACCTTAACTTATAAAATACCTGATGCGAAACCGATTAGTTATAATGTCCAGCCAGCATCGATACCAATTCCACCTTCTCATGTGCAAGCTGGATGAGCTCACTCAACATATAGGTAGTCGAAATTGCATAAAATAGTCAACATGTTTAAATACGCACGAGAAATTTATATTAAAGGATTAAGCAGTGTTATTTGTTTTTGTGCTTCATCCTTGTGTTGTGTGTTCCTTTTTGGGTGAATAAAATTGGAATTGATGTGCAAAGTTTAAATCTTGCGATTTATTTCACTTTTATAACAAAATAACGACTTTTATTAGTAAAAGGCTTAGAACATCTTGGGTTAAGACATAATAAATAATCAATCAATTCAATAATCCCAAATTATCAACAAATGTTCCAACAAATTGTACCAGTATCCACAAAAAAAAGTTTCTTACCTAAATTTGGTTTCCTTTATCGGCGAATTTGACTCCATTTTCTCTTAATTCCAACGTTTGATTCCCATAATCCTCTAAAGAGTTTGGCAGAATATATACAAGGCGCATCTGTTCACAGAGTTAATGAAGCATTATGGAGATTAAGTGGTTTATGGTTTTGGGAAAATGATATTGTGAAATGATTCTCTTATATTTAAGACACAAATTAAAATATTTTCCGTTTAGTAACATTTCAAACCCCCCTGAAGGAGAATCTCTTTGGTAAATATTTCATTTTACAGATTATTTAAGCAAAACATAAATTATATTTCAACAATAAACATCAAATGTTGATTCCTCTACCTCTAAATATATCACAGTTCCAAAATGCTACGTCTTAACATGGGTAAAGGTACTTAAATCCAACTTAGTGTCACCATTCACAAAGCTATCCAATTCCCTTTCGGCCCAATCTTGTAACTTAAAGTCAGGAAAGAAAACATTGGCCTCAGCCTTCATCGATTGTATAGAATCGGATCCGTGGCATGCATTTCTGGTATCAGAAAGTCCAAAGACGCCTCTTATCGACTCGGGATGAGTGTGAATTGTCTTGAAAACTTTCGTTGGGCCAATCAGCTCCCTCCACTTTCCAATCGCGTTCTCTCTCGCCAGAATATACGCTTCGCAGGGTCCACTATTAAATAAAGCCAGTTACACAACGCCATTATTGGATAAACATTATGTCTTTAATTAGATTCAAGCACTTACCTGGTCATAAACGACACTAAACGAGTGTAGAAGAACTTCTTTTGGTGCTCCCCATAGAAACGCTCAGCCAATTCACTAGTCAGCTGAAACTGTTTGTACCGAACTATTTGGAAGTCATTTTCCAGCAGGATTTGTTTGATGTGCCTGAGGGCGAAGGTGTTTCGAACCGCATGTGGTTTGATTATGGCAAACGTTAGTTCGAATGTCATGATTGCGATGTAAATTTTTTGTGAGCACTTTATCAAGTCGAACGTTTGTTATTGACTATGGGATGTTGGGAATTTGACATTCACATATTATTGGGCGCCCACTCATGTGACATAACCTCAAAAGAAAATTAAATCAAAACATTTTCTTTGCTGTTTTCTGTGGCGATTTTCATTTTCTGCTGAATAATGGTTCGAAAATTATGTGAGAATTCGCTTTTGTTTGCATCTTCAGATGAGTTTAATAACTTTTGTGTTTCACAAAATATATTTGACACTTAACAGATGGCATACGCACAGTTTGACATTTTATTATTTGACAAGCGTTTTCGCTATCGCATAAAAGATAAATAATGTTTTTGAAAAACATTTGCTGCCATCTAGTGGCAAGTGATCAAATCCGAATTTAAAATTCAAATGAATTAAACAACCAACTGGTTGGAATTAGAAAGTAAAAAGTAATAAAAAATTAGGAAGATTAATTAAATTTGTAAAAAAAAAAATATTAAATAAAACATTTTCACTTGCCTGCTGTTCTTTCATAGAAAATGGCAAGATCATAAATCATTATTAAATTAAAAACTACAACCTCTTATTAAAATTTAAAAAAAAAACATTTTTAGTAACGAAATAGTTAGTTCAACTATTCACTTCTGAAAGGATAATTGTCTGAAATCTATTTGTACGACACTTTTATCAAAAACGTTTATTCAGCAGCATTTTGACAAATTTTATATTGTCAATATATTGGAATTAAGAAACAACGTTTAAAATATAATATTGAAATAACTATGATAAAATTGGCGTTGATTTTCGTCCTTTTCATATAAAATAGTTCAAATGATTGACTTGCACTTAAAATTACAAGAAAAGCAGCACTTGTTTCATCAATATAGAAAATTGTAGTTACTGTAAGTATTTATTGACAATCTAGCGGATGTTAATCAATAAATTTTTCGCAAAAATCAATAAAAACAAAATTGGCGCTGCATTCAGAGTTTTCAATATTATTGTCAATACTAAAGCTTTTAAAGCTTTCATTGTTGCAAATCTATTTCATTAGTAGAACAGTGTTAAGTAGGGTAACTATACATTTTGAGTAGGAATAAGTGTTTGTCACGAAGAAAAGCTTTTGAGATTTAGCATTGATAAAGATTGTATTCTTTTGGTGGCAAATTTAAATATTCTTCTGCATAAAAAAAAACTCTTTCAGTAAATATTTAGCAATTAGCACGATTAAGTTAGGAAACAAATCTCCAATTTCCAGCCATGAAAATGGTATTGCAATTGAGTTGACTTCAGTTCATTAAAAAAAAGCGAATAATTTGTGAAATTTGTAAAAAGTCGAATGCAACACAATGCAATCGGAACTGCGACTGCGTAGTAGTCGAATCGAATAATTGCCCCAGCCGTTTCGAGTGTATTTAAAAAGTCCGCCTGTATTCGACTGGCGTCCAAATGTGTGAGTTAACTTTACACCAATAGCCTGATGGTTCTTCTCATTTCGTCTCCTATCCGCTATCGGGCTACACTTAGCGTAGTTATCGACTATCGCTCCTATACACAGTTTGCCGTCGAAACATGGATACTATTCCTCCATATGCATGACCATGTGTGCGGGGAAACCACATATGTGCGCTGGTAGTGGAACCACAGCGGCGGCAATGGTGGGGTGAACGCTCAAAAGAAAATCCGATTTAACCGCTGTGACATGCGTATATTACAGTTTTAGCCCCATCATGAAAATTAGTTCGAAATGTCGTTTGTCGGAGTTGGTTGTTCGTCGTCACTTGAGTCGTGCGATGTTCTTCTAGAGGCCTAATTTTTCACCAATTGTTTTTCGTTAACAAAAATTCTTCCGACAAAAACACAAATTCAATTTTTACATTAACCGATTGTATATTATAAACGTTTTTCGTCAATTTTTTTGTATATTCAGTCGCGTCTTAAGTGTTAATTGATAAAGTCAGCTGTAGTGTTGACTTTGTCAGTAAGATTTGTTCCAACTTGGAGGGAGTCGTCGCGTTGTCGCTGCGAAAAAATCGAGTGTTTTTATTTTGAAAATCCGCAAAGAATATTTTTAATAATCGGTGATAATTGTGCCAGCAACGAAGAAAACAGTGTCCGTTTTGAAAGTGAGTCGCGGTGAGATAAATTTAAGATTGTACAGTAAATGCAGACGGAAAATATTGAACGACAAGCTTTAAAGCTCGCTGTCACACAGCATTCCTTGAAACGTGCGCGGCGCTGCGTCTTTCGCGACAGTTTTGTATCGCGCGCTAAAGCCAATGAATGGCCTAGTTTTTAAATTTTTTTTTTTTTGAAACTTTATGCCGCACAGTGCCGTCTTACTCGTCGACGCTCACACATTCGCTCGTCTGTATGAATATATATTGTATGTTTTACCGTTTCCATCTGTGTACAACATAATATAATAAAAAGGGATCATTGTCCATGTTACTCAACGAAAATAAACGCTTTAAACGCTGAAAAACGTGCAGCAGCATATATATATAGAAAGAAACGCGCGTGTGAGCTTTTCTCTCGCATTTTCCGCGCTGCTGCCACACTCTCTCGTGCGTACGAGTACAAATAACACCGCGCCTTATGTACAATGACGGTGTAATTAATGCCATTTGTTGTATATCTTGTTGTAAAAGATTGTAACGGTTGTTTACCCGAAAAAAAAGAGAAGAAATACACGCAGCAGAGAAACAGAACAGAAAACTGAAACATCTTGTACACGCAATTTTCTGTTGGTTGTGGCCGAAGCTTAAGGAACCGCTCTTAGACTTAATGGTGCGTGTGTACGTGACAATTTGAGAAAACCAATTACACGCATAGAAGAAGAAAGAAACGGCGGCTGAGAAGAAAATTTAGAGCTACGGGGATACTGGAAAAACTGTAAAACCAAACAAGCTAACAACAAGACGACTAAGGAGAAGCAAAAAGAAGAAGACGAAGAAGGGAGAAAAAGCACAGAGCAGAAGTAACGCAATCGTAAAGAAATTCAATTTCGAATGTAACACACTTAAATTCATGCACACGAACGCACACACATGCCGCGCTCTCTTAACAATAATAAGCACCGCGAACGCTGAAGGCGCTGAAGAATTCGTCCATCGTCGTCGTTGTCGTCGAGTGGAGCAGCAGCAGCAGCAGCAGCAGCAGCAGCACGAGCCGAGCTTTTAAGTTTTAAGGGGATAGTTGCATTGCCGCTGTGCATTCATCAGTCATACTGGCCGGTGCGTTGTTAGTGTCGTTGTCGTCGTCGTCGTCGTCGAGTATTTGATAAAAAAAAAAAAATTGTGAACTGTCTTCACAGATAAGATTACATAAAAACAAAACAAAAAAAAACATAGCTACAAAAGGTTTAATTTCATCGTCGGACACGAAAAGTAAAATAAGTTTCCGAACCTAAGACAATAAATAAGTGGCAAGTAACAGTTGAATTGAATGAATAACGCGACAAATTAAACGAATCCCCGTTCCGTTTCCCTGTAGATATCGTCAAGACGGGAAACTTTTCGTTAAATAAGTTACAGTTAAAATAGTGCAAAACAAAAAAAAAACTAGTGATAAGCTACAACACAATCCGTCATCCTTCAGTGCGATAAGAAGAGGCTTCAGCCTCCCAGCAATGATCATTTCGAAGGATTTATTTCTATTGGGTGAACAGGACTATTTGAGGCTGCCAAAGGACGATAAACGCCGCAAGAAAAGTGCCCAAAAAGGAGGGGCACCAGCTGGCATGGGAAAAACGCCACTCGATGAATCAAGGTAAGGTTTCTGCCGCACATTTTGCCGTGTCTTCGGTTGTTCTGTTGTTCTACTCCTCAGCCTACGCGTGTGTCTTTAGTTTAACAATATTATTATTCCGTGCACGGCTGAGACGAGCGAGGCTCAAGCTGCCTCAACCTTTACAGAAAAAAATACCCATACCCCTCCGACCATTTGTGGTTGATTGCAGTCGCATAAGATGTGCGATTATGTTTTAACCGTGCGCCGCATAAAGTGCAAACGGTTTGATATACGCGAGATAAATAGAGGGCGGTGATCAGGCGTACAGATACCACCGCCAAGGGGATGGCCTGGGCTGGGAATCTGCATCATTAAAATCGCATCTTTTCAAATTATTTATACACATATGAAGTGGCCATTTATTTGCCAGCATCCATTCAGCCACCAGTCAGCTTTGCGTGCGCTCGCATTTCTCATATACGGCAAATATGAATATCATGGCTTTTTGGCTTCTGCGTGTGCTTTTTTTGCCCAGCCTGGCCCTGTCGCTTTTGCTGTTGCCGCTTCAAGACGCTGATGATGATGATGATTTATTTTGACGATTGCAAACAAACCATAAATGCGGTGCAAATGTTGTGCAAAATGCACACAATTTATATATTTATATGAATAAAAAGAAATAAGAGTGCATTCGGCCGTCTCACACAAAATCTTATAGTTTATAACAACTGTAACTTTGGAAGCTCTCGTACCCAAGTAACGTTGAATTGATGAGTTGAGAGGAGCCCGTCGCAAGAGTTCCTTTTCCACCGTTTTTCTTATATTGCAAAAGGATCTGTTTCGTTTAAATGCATTTTACGATAAATTCCACCGGTGGTGCGAGGTGAATGCACTTTTAATAACGCCACGCTCCAAGGGCAATGCAATCGAGCGGGGGGACGCCAGCTCACAGCGCAGATAAAAGATAGACGGAGAAGTCTGAGTGCAAGGGGCTCCCTTGTTCGGTCGTCGTCGGCTGGCTGGCTTGCAGTTTTCTTCTTTTTCCCCAGCCATTTCTGTGTGTCGAGGGAACCTAATGCACATATACAGACATTTTGTCGTACACAAACATAAGTTTGCATTTATGTGGCATGCACAACATTTAAAATAAGCGAAAACGAAAATCGATAGTGGGATGAGGAAGAAAAAAACAGTGTAAAGTGTATTATTTGCGTCTGTATGTCAGCTACAAAATAAAAGCACAAAAACTGTGAAAAAGTTTGAGAACGCGACAGGAAAGTGCTTAGAACTTTAAACGGATGGCCAAAGTCGACAAATTGTTATACCAATAATTTATTTTAAATGGTTTTCTTGACACCATTTATGTAGTCAAGCAAAAGCAAATAGCCCATATTCTGGAATCGATGTTGGGTTGAAGTTAAATATAGGAATCCTCAACCTAAAAAAAATCTGCGAGCTTATTAAAGCGACGAAGTTAAACGTTTTGTCAGTTTTCTTATTAGGCAGGTGTCAAGAAAACTGCTCATCGGTACTAAATGCGGCAATTAGCGGCGTTTTTACGTTGAATATCCTGATTGCTTCCCTACCCAACATTTTTCCCAAATCTTACCTGTTCAAGCTTTACATTGACTGCCATTATGCGGATTTGCGGCTTGATCTTTATGTTAATCTGCTCGTTATTCGATTATTGCGGTTAACATACGTGAGATAAATTTCGCTCTCGCGCCTGTCAGTTGTGGTGTTAATGGGCTAAATTATTTAAAAATAAAACCGCCGTTTATGCGTGATACAAGTCATCAACTTCGACACACCTGTACACTGATACTTCCATACAATGTAAATGGCTCACACATGATATCCTTGAATATTTCCGTATGATAGTTACACTTATGTGCGTCTTTAGACGTTTTCTCCCACTTTATAGGCGATTTTAAAGCGCCTGGTGCTTACAGTTTTATTTCATCGTCTTATGTCTTTTGCTATGCATAAAACTTTTGACGTCGAAATCGCTCATTATTTAAGTTTCATTATATTTAAGTTTACCACACTCACGAAAAACGACTTACAACAAAAAAAAATGTAAAAAAAAATAGCCGTCAGTTTCCCGTTCTCGCTTCGTCAGCGCTTTCTGCATCCGAAGACCTTGCACTGTCGA
>JANSTS010004220.1:29091-40601 GCA_026546915.1 Sylvicola fuscatus | reverse complement strand
CAAATGACCTTTTTCTTTTGCCTAAGTCATCAAATTACTTCAGCAAATCATTGAATCTCGGTTTCTTATGTGTTGCAGAAAAACGCATTTAGTTCGCTTCACATACCACTATGCAATAAATAGTATGTCAAAGTCATTAAAACACTTGTGAATTGTGGTGTTTATAGAATTATGTTTCCTCTTAATTCTTTATGTGCGGTTAAGTTTGGGTGGCCTTTTGTCTTGTATCAATTTGATCAGCAGATCATTTGTTATACACCTTCAAATTGCTGCAATTGCAGCAGCGGCAGCAACAACAGTCACACCACTAACAACGACTGTTCGAACATGACGACAATATAAATTGTATTTATTTGCACGTATGGTAACGTGCGTTCCATTAAAAATGTAAAAAAAAATAAAAAAACGTCATTATACCTATCATGTGCATGTAAAGTTCTTGACAACATGCGCGCCTTAAGACGGCTACAAAGCTTCGTCGCTTTAACCGCAACGACCTTCTGTGGGCAACAGTGTAGTGCGACTTTTTATTCAGCGTCCGCGTTTGTTTGCTTGCTGCTGCGCGTCTCGGTGCCGCAACTCACAATTCATTTCGGTTTTTAAAGATTTGGCCAGCTTTTTTCTCTCGCCTTTTTATGTATTTGCGAATGTGTAATGTTTTTTTTGTTTTGTTCCCGAACAACTTGTTTTTTGCCATATGCATTTGTTATTATTAATTACTGTAACCATCTGCGCTGAGTGCAGTCGCCTTGTGTTACACAATGCTGCTGCGGTAACTCTTTAAAAAATTGCTTGCTGGAAGTTTGTGTGATTCATGATTGAGAAGCATCGGTGGCTGGTAGCAACAGCATAAGAATAAACTGAGTTTTGGTAAATGGCTGGAGTCTGCTGCTATGACTCATTAGAATATATTCATGAAGAATACAGGCAGACAGGTTAGTAGATCTGAAAAATGAGAACTTGAATGTGGATTCTGTGAATTCGCGGCGGAAATGAAAATAACAAGATTTTAAGAAAAAAACGAAAGTCATTTTGATTCCCTTTGGCGATGATCAAGATTTCAAGATCATCGAAGAGTCAAGATGGCGCTTCTCAATTGCTTATGCCAGTTGCAAGATGATGACGCAAACATTTCTGCATTTTTTGTTGTTGTTGTCTTGTCTGCAGAATAAAAGGCTAAAGGGATACACGAAATTCTGACGTCAGTGAATCGAGAATGTCTGTCACAACAAAACTTAATTGATTCAGAATTATGCTAAATTGCCGCACATGTTTAATGTTTATGCTTGAAAATTGTGTATTGGTGTCATGGAAATGTTACCAAAATGTATTTGTAGCAAAATTAGATGTCCCAATATTGATAATTGTTCCACTGAACTTGCTTCGAACTTTTTAATCAAAAGACATTTTGTTTTCGCGATTGTCACCACGAGGCACAAGGTTACGCATGTTTTTTGCTCCCTCAAGTGGAGTGGAGGTCATTGTCCATTAGATTAAACTATTTTTTGTTTTTGTTCAATTTTGACGCTGATTGCAATGATAATTCACAGTAACGTTTAGCATAAAATAAAATAAACATTTATTGGAGGTTGGCCAGTCTTGTATTGGCCGCAAGTTTCGCGTTTTGGCTCTCTCAAAGTCACAAATTAATGTTGGCTTTAAATTGTCCGCTGTTTCGGGTGCATGCATCATGCAACTTAATTTGTCAATGTGACCTCGTATGAGTTAACCTTCAACTTTGAAGCCATCGAACCAACAGCCAACATGAATTATTAATAATGCTTAAACAGCAAAACCGTACAATTTCAATTGCATAACTTTGAAAGCTGTTAAAAAAAAAACATATCCGACATAAATAACCACTTATATTCAGTTTAATCGGTTCAAACTCCAATAAATTTATTGCGAGTTATCTATTTAGAAAGAAATACGCATCAAGTTTCTCTGCCGCCTTGGTGCAGCGGCGTAATCTTACCGCGGCCACGGAATGAATCGAAAATTAGCTCACCGTCTCAGCCGAAGATTTATAGAAATTTTAGTGAAACTTTGCAGCTCGCTCACGGAACAGTTGGCTTGATTGTTTTTAGGTCAAAGAGATCACACATTTCACCATTTCGATTTTGTCCATATAGTTAATAGTACCTACCGGTATCTTTGAGTGTTACCTACATCGTACTTTGTAGGTAACACTCAAAGATCCAATATAAAGACGCGCGCCTGTCCCACTCCCATTTGTTTATTTCGTTATAATTGCGGAAAGGCTGACGCTGGGCGGTGCGCTGGTGGGCCTTTCCCCATGTACGCCCAAGTCGACGGTGGCTCTTGTGTCGGAAAAGTGCATCTTTCTATGAATCAATGCATGTGTAAGTGTATTGAGGCGGAAAGGAAAACGTTGCGCAGTTTTGTGCATCGCCGGATGTGCATCTTTCTCTTTATATGGAGCTTGTTTTCGCTGATGTCTTTGTACACTTAATTTCGTTCGGAAAACTCAATACCTTCTGCCATTACTTCTTAATAAGCACGACCGGAGAGATGAAATTTCGAGTTTCATTGCCAATGGCTTAAGGCATGCGGGTTTTTGATATTCTGATTTCAGATCAGATGCGACGCGCTTCTGGGAGGGAGAGTGCGCGTCCTCATTTCGCTGCAGTTTTCATATCAAGTATAGATTTGTTTTAGAAATTATAGTTAGTCGGCAATTGTGGATTAATGAATCAGGTCTGCATCCCTTGTACGGCACATTTATAGCAATGAACCTGAAATTAAAGGAAGTCTTCTACTTTCAAATCGTATTCGTGATTTCTAGAAATTTTCTGTTTTCTTAATCGCTCCCAGTAAGAAACTAATCATAACCAAGCAATTCGTAGCTGCAAGGGTGCTATACAATTAAATAATAAAAGTCTTTGAACATTATTCAAATAAGTAACTTTAGGTTACACCTTAGATAGGAAAACTTTAGTCATCGCAAGCCAAAGAAACGTAAACACTAAATTTGTCCCATTCAGCCAGCTGTATTATGCAAGAAACCTTTTGTTTCTCTAGGGCTTTTCAGCAAAGTTCAATGCCTCTTTGTGTAACTTCATCGGCAAAACTTGTCCGTTATCCGTTGGGCACACCCTACATTGTCGCAAAACACGTATCTTGTATCTGCTTTCCGTATTATTTCGGTTACAAAACCCACAGAACTAAATTTCTTGCACTCTTAAGATATATGGTAAGAAAGCCCTCATTTTCAGTTATTCTAATTCAGGTTTGAAACACAAAAGCTTAGCTCATTGAAGAGAACGGCCTAATCCAAGCCACACCCCAATTATTTCTTGAATATACAGTTATTGGAACTACAATAGAATCAATGTTTCCTACGAGTATTCACTCACGTCGCATCATCACCAACATCTTAGACTTCACCATCGTATACGACCAACTAGCTGTTACGACGACATATTTTGATATACTGTAAATGTTTTTAATTAAGGTCTCACATATGATTTCTATTTGTAAGAAGTTTCCCACACACATGATATCGCCCTGATACACCATACTGTGTGAATAGTTAATGTCGTTTGGCGTTAAGAGTTATGAATGCATTATTCTATGAATGAAAGAAACAAATTGTCTCTATTCGCCGGCTATCACGATGATGGATTGTTAGCATGCCCATATACCTAAAGGTCAAAGAAATTGCATATCCTATGCATTCACAAATAAAACATTGTTGAGACCGCCTCTGCAGGTTCATTGTGGTGGTTGTCACTAATTTATATTGATATATGGAAAGGACCTTGAATGAATTTTAAATTGATGGTAATAGGGACTGGTGGTGTTTATGCGGCACATCTTCATTCGTTCCTTTTATCAGCGCCACAATTGCTCTCGCCGCGATTTATGCGTGTGTAGATGCATCTGGGCATTATAGAGACGGAACGGTTCCGCCAGTACAATACAATTTATTCCCCATACGAATATAAAATGTGTTTCCATATATTCTGTGTATTAAAACTAGGTTCAATGTCCATTTGTCTAATAAATGTGATTAGAAAGCTTGAATGCAGAAAAACAACAAATAAACGATTTTTTTTTTTTTTGCCCCCCTCGCTCCAAGTCGCACATCTTTCCCAGTGGACCCCCCCTCTTCTTCGCGCAGATCTCTCGCGGTGGCATATCACTTCCATTATGCAAGTCCACGGGCAAGATTTTCAAGTACAGAATACGCATTCACTTTATTATATGTTATGCTGCGATGATGGGGTTCAACGACTTTGATATTGTATAGGAAAGTAAATGCTCTACTGATATATTTGTATGCAAATTAGTGTACTGATGAAACATAATAGGAACGGTTTGGTCGCTGTTTTTGTGTCACAAGGTTTGGTCGAACCATTCGGGGTTGCAGCAAATGGGGTTATGCAAATTTTAATTTTGGGAATACAAAACCCAAAAATCGTTAGCCGAAAATTATGGGAAGAAGATTCGGTGTGCGAAAACGGTTGGGATGAAGGTTAGAACTAAATAATACACGGGTCTCTATTCTTTATGAATAGGGTCAATCTAGAATTGTTTGGGCAGGAGGGACTTTCTATTGTGATAGACAAACTAAACCGTTGGACCGGTTAAATTATTTCAATAGCATCTTTAGAAACGGCGCAATCGGGACCTTGGTGGGTCATTGATCCAATAGCATTGAATTTTGTTATTCAATTAAACGTAAAGCAAAACGGATTAGCAAATATGCTCTTTTTTTTTCTTTGTATGCTCCTTTATATTTTCTTTAATATTAGTTTGTCTTCGGTTCAATAACATCACCTATTGTAAATCCCAATCCTGGTCACATTTATCGTCAAAGCAACAAATAAATAAAACCTTTATTTACCAAACGTTGTCAACAATGACCAACCTGAAGCTTTGTTTCGCTTGAACAGAAGATGTACAAGTGTAAGAAATCTCAAAGTAGTGACAAAACGAACAATTTCTCAACAAAACCACATTTCTCTGCACAACCAACTGCACAATTGAATGTCTAAAATAGTGCAGTTTCTCGAGAAAGTCAATTCATTGCACTTAAATTGTAACAAACAAATCGGCGGCGAAATATAGAACGTGAAACGGTAAAGCGTTAACAATCTTGAATGAAAATCCGTGAGCATTAGAGACTAAAAGTATGTCAAAGCGAGAACTTTTGTTGAAAATCGTCGTAAAGTAGTAATTTTTAATAGCTTCACGGTTCATACAGCTCAGACGCTTCGTGGAGTGCATTGAGTACATACAAAATACAACATTTTATTTGAAACTAATTTTGCTTTTCACAAATGATTTAGTAGATATGAATTAATGGCATGCCATAAATTCGAAACAAATCACCAGAAGGCACGAGCATTGGAAATTATAAATCATAAGTGTAATTGGTTTGAAGCAGCAGCATATCACCCAAGTGACTGTAATAGCCCATAATGTTGGAATGAGTCATCAAGTCTGGTCGATTGCATCGCCAAGTGTCGCTTATGCTGCAAAGTAACAATAATTGAATGTGCAGATTGAGATGACCAACAAAGCACGAGCAATATACTTCAATAGCAATTATGTTTTATGCATTATTAATATCGAAATCTATGCAACAAAGAATATGTGAACATGTGAATTGCATTCATTTAGCACAAATATGGTACATTCATTATACTGAAATACTCAAACAACATGACATTTGCACAGAGAAATTTTATGTGCGCCACAAGAAAGTCAACAAACTCAAAAAACTTGATGCACATCAAATTTATGCTCGCACACAGCTAGTGAATATGTGCACACACGCGTGTGTATGTGCACGCGAAATAAATTGCCGATAAATAGTATTAGAATTGCGGTTATGCGAGTGAAAGTTTCCCTTCAATCGATTAGCAGTGCACTATGTGCACACTTGGAAGTCCTGGAGAGACAGAGACCAAAGATATTCATCTGTGAAATGCTGTGAGCAGTAAAAATTAAGATAACGACGATATGAGTAAATTTATGAAAATGCATTCCATTTTGTGCATATTGCGGTTCGCTGACTTCCTATACTGGCTCAGTGCGCGGGATCTACTGCAGTTGCGGCTATTTTATGTACGCTTTAAGTGCGCCGTGTCCTAATTCGATATGCGCTTGAACATATATTTAATACTTTATTACATGCTATGGACTATGTTTATGTGCACACAATTTACTTCCGTTTCCTTGTGGCATGTCGCTGTGGCGCCAACTGTCGCATTTATTCAACGAAAAAGCGCGATAGTTTGCTTGGTTACCTGTTGGTATCGGCTTCGAGTGGGTTGCAGAAAAGGTAGGCCGTTCAATTTTGCCGTTACAATTGGTCGATTTATTTGTATACCTGGTTGATCTGTGGAGCTGGCCGACAATTGGAAATCTTTGTACCGTTTCAATGTGGCTGTTTGAAGACATCTCCTTTTGTCACTAGTAAAGAGATAATTTTCCCTAATTTTATTGTTTGAAATGTTTATTGTCAATATTTCATTGAATGGATTTTGAAATAAAAGCTTTAATGTTGCTGTTTGGAAGGACTTTTCATCCATACAACATTTGTAACTTGCCCACAGATCTTAATGGCCCAAAGTTCCTTATATCCTCCAATATCTTAAAGGCATTATCTTCAAACTCCGGATGCCATAAACTCGTAAACTGAATAATTGTACATGATTTGTGTACTTTAAACTAGCCAAATCCTCCACACACTCGTGCCAATTTCAATTGTTTAATCAGCTGTAGCAATTAATAAATTACCTCTATAAACAAACCGCGAGGTTAATGCGGCGCTTGTTTTTCAAAACATTCATCTAACATAGTTAGTGGCTGATGAAAATCCCCACACGCACCATGAGTTAACACAAAATGAGCTCACTGAACTCCAAACTAAATTAGGATGTTGCATGATGCAGAATCATTTTACGACTTGGCATGTGCCTTCTTTATCAATAAGCTCCATCTCAAGATGATAAAAAAAAAACAAAAAACATCCTGCTGCCCTACTTGTGTCTCGCCTGTCGTTCAATAGGAGAAATATGGCGATTATTGTTTTATTATGCGACGAAAAGACGCACAGCACAACAATTGGCCGTTTGGCTAAATACCATTTGCGCCAGTGTTTGGCTGACTTCACCTACACGCGTCAAGATTAACAATCGCGAATTGCACGCGCGAAATAGCGCCTGGGCTGGTGTCGCGCTATTGCGACAATATCGCGCGGCGTGCGGCCGTATGTAGACGCAAATATTCAAAGTCACCACCAATAAAATAATCATATTATAAAAGTTGCGCATTTTACTTATCTTAAGCACTGTCAAGGTCTGCGCATATTCGTTCGAGGTTATTGCACTCGTGCGACTGCTGTGTACTGTTCGCGCCAACATATATGTACATATATCGCCTCTGATAAATCAAAAAATAATCGTCACACGCACATATTCACTACACATTTCCGTTTTATATGTACATAAATTCACAATGTACACATGCACATGATTAATTTTCTGGCAATCACTTCAAGAGATATACGCAATGTGATTAAATAGAGTGAACTTAACATTATGTGTACGGCCACATAACATATGTGATATGGATTGTTTTTATGTTGTGTACATGGACCGACAGCTCGACTGTCGAGAAACATAAACTAGACAAATTTATATTGCTCTATGTTCAAGCGAAAACTGAGAACTCCATCTATTTACATACAAACTGGCTTAGTCGACACATTATTATCAGCTGACCGACACGATAGTGCCACGTTCAAGAACATAACAAGAAGACCGTCTTAGTATATTGTTGAGTCGATGAAAGCGGACGATAAATCGATAGGCTTTAAGACGCTGCTTTAAGTAACTTTAATTCCTTTGGCATTATTTTTTTGTTGGTTCGGTGCGAACAACGCTAAAGAAACACAAAGAACCTTGGTGGACTCATTTTCTTGAGAAAAGTAAGTAAAGCTTTTTGGTTTCTAGTTCCGGAAAGTAAACGTTGAGATTTACTGGTTGACCTGATTGGCTTGTTTGAGTGAATTGTAATATGATCCACCAAAAAGGTGCTCAACAAAGAACATAGTAGAGCAGTTCCGTTTTGGTGTCGTTTTTCTTTCTTACACAGGATGAATGTTTCTCTTGTGCATAAATCCTGTAATTCTCTGAATATTGCCACAACCGGAAAATATAGCCCTTCGACTTCGGCTTTCATCTAGAGATGTTAAATAATTAATTTATACGGTAAATGTGAAAAACTCTATAAAGGTACATGTATGAATCATCACGCCAAACCGGCATACCTTGAGGTTATCATGGACTTTTAAAGAATTTCCAGCATTCAAGTATTTACCGGAGAGAAAAAAGCTTCACCTACATATTTGGCACAATCGCGTCGCTCCATAATCCATCCAAGATGAAAAACCAAAAAAATTCTTCAAGAAGTGAACTAATTTTTGATTGGTAAATAACCAATAACTAATATATACGAGCAAGACGTGTGTTGGCTGTAGCCTGTGGCACAGTCTGTGGTAGATAGTCTCACGTTGTATATGTTATATGAGTGAAGACTTAAGAAATAGGTCATTGGTTTAAAAAAAACTGGTTTGCAGATTTCCTTCACGTCATTTTTACCTTCGCCAATACGTGCCGAGATACATGCCATTCCAATCTCAAACTCAGACCAAATTACAAGCCGCAATATTTTTTTATTTTATTTTTTGTTCGATCGCGTGTTCCTTTTTAGTGCTTTGGTATGCTTCAAGTTCTTCCGAAAAAAAGAGAGCTTTACCATTTATATCCTCAAGATGTATATACGAGTTAGCTGAGAGCCACTTGAGCACATCACCTTCTACGCCGTCTCGTCGACTGTCGTAGACCTCAAATTTCTTCAAAAGTGACACACTAAAGCTGAACACATTTTTTTTGGGCGTCTTAACAGATATATGATAAGTAGTTTAGCACGCGATTACTTACAATAACAAAAGAACTGCACATCTCAACAATTGCTCAAACATTTAATCGTTTGCGCGCGCTCTTTTGCGAATTGCATCTTCGCGTTCACGATTTATGGACAGCAGCTACATAAATCGGCACTAGCGAAAGTTATCTTGGCGGCTATGAGAATCTGCGCTATTCCCCATCCTCTTTAGGTTAATGTGCATTCAGCATTGCTCGCGCATATAATGACTACATATGAAGATGGTAGACAAACGCTGCTATGTACTGGCCACTGCCGTCGCGTACCAGTCAGAGCTTTAAATGAAAGTAACGATGATCATCAAGCCGTCTTCGCCGTGGAAGAGTGCAAGCAGTCTGCAAGCGCGCGCGCGCGCGCGCACTATCGCGAATTGCCGCAACTTTGCAATATATTGTTATTTGTTTGTCTTATTATTCTTTATGCTATTTTCTAGGTATGTTTGGTTTGAGCATGATGAGCT
The DNA here is from genome assembly GCA_026546915.1 of Sylvicola fuscatus. Classification (NCBI taxonomy): domain Eukaryota; kingdom Metazoa; phylum Arthropoda; class Insecta; order Diptera; family Anisopodidae; genus Sylvicola; species Sylvicola fuscatus. The sequence continues at coordinate 31,159 of JANSTS010004220.1, read as the reverse complement.
TTTTATTGTGTGTGGATTTTGTAACGTCTATTTACCAAGCTCGTGTGTACATATAATATGTGTGCTTTTGCAGTAACGCATCCACGCACGCAAACTTGCGAAATCCGCGTCGTTGCGTAATCATTGTGTTATTGTTTTTTTTGTTTTTGTAGTTTATTGTGATTTGGTAATAAAGACGAGAACTGCAGTCGAGGCGGTTAATTCTAGATCAGAATATGTTCACGCCGCACCGGCTTTTGTGGATAATTTAAAATCGTGTAAACTTTACTGATCTCAAACGAGGACGATCCCACTACATAAGTTCAGTGGCCGCGTTGTTACATTGTCTGACTCAATCTTTCTGTTTTTGCTGCCCAAATCTTGGGCAATTTTAAAATTACGGTCACTTCAATTTACAAAATAACACATCATCACCCAAATTATAGGCTTTCTTCTCATTTCCCATTTTGTGTAACACTTTCCCATGCTTATACTTGATATCCACCGCAGTGTGACTGCATTAATTCGCGACACGCGCATCCTTCCAGTCGACGAATTACACAATTGACTCCACCATCAAACCAAAAAAAAAAAAAAACAGCAAACTGCATCATCTACCGCTGCACTATACATTGCAGTCAAATTAGTACAAAGTGTACTCGAACAATGGCGTTCTTTGAATTGTGCGGATTGCGGATGCTTCAATTTTTCGTTTTCGGCTGCATTGACAAAACCTGACGTGCCCCAGAAATGCAAGGAACCACTTAATTGAAATGGCTGTGCTGGCTGTTTGGGGTTAAGTGCCTTAAGTAGCTGGGCTCATGTGTTATAATCTTCTTGGGGGATATTCGTATTTTATCCCCCCCCCTGCCATTATGCAACAGGATTTAACGATTTCTTTTTTTGGTGAATCTGTTCATACTCGTTACGACTTTTGAGGCCAATAAAATTCTCACTAAAAAGACGAATATAAATACAAACAGAATGCACACTAAAGGCTTAATCTTCTTCTTGATTGACGTTCCAATCCGTTTGGATCATGGTCTACAGTTAAATTTAAATGCAACTGCAACGGTGCAGTTAGAAAACCTTCCTCCTTGCGATGTAGGTCACGTCTCTTACAATAGATTATTAATTGAACTCAGCTGATGGAGGTGGCTGTTTTACCATTTAAATGGAGCAACAGGGTCGCACAATGGAAGCCGCGAATGCAAATAGAGGAAATGCCTATAACGGCATGTTTCACCTCCACATTGAAACGTCTGATACTGATCAGCCGACCGTAAAGGAAGTCGAAAACGTTACCGTCATCGCTTAGTTTGTTTAGTGTACCAGAATCTTACCTAAACTCGTTTGCATGCGCTTATAAGATGCCCCTTGACATTCAAATCGTTTCAATATTCTATACAGTGCAAAGTGGGTGATCGTCGATCGTTCGTCCCATTGCAATGATGTCATGTCTTACTTTTTCCAATTCCAATATGCCGTCCACCTACATCTCTCCTGTGATATGCGTTTCTTGCTTAGTGTCTTGAAGCGTTCAAGTTGATGGGACTGTGACGCTTTTATGGCTCGCTAGCTCTTCATTATTATCGTATACATACAAATATATGCTTAACCAAACATAATAATTTATAATAAAAGTATATAGACGAAAACAGCCAGCTCTAGCTTCTGTCACTGGGCAATCTCAAGCGTCTTATCTTCTTCCACATATTCCGTTTAGTGACAGGACTACATCAAAATGCTGCTACAGCCGCTCGCGGCTAATAATAATAATAATAATACGGTTATATCACATACATACATCACACCATCCACTCGTCGTATGTATGCCGAAATCGTGTAATAAAGTTCGTTGCCCCTTATTAACATAGTCGTTTTGCAAACATCTGAAGGCAGTTAATCTTATTGAATCTTTGATAGTACGAGAAGAGAGATGTCGCTTTTAGATATGTAGGTTCGTTAGGTATTTTTTTGTGTTGTCTAAGTCGTGCACACCTTGACATTTCGCATTGCATTTTAAAGCGACTGGCTGTATAGTTTATGATCTTAGACGACAATGTGACACAGACGAATTGGTTAAAAG
>JANSTS010004220.1:6589-21591 GCA_026546915.1 Sylvicola fuscatus | reverse complement strand
AAACAAAACAGAGAATCGTAGATTGCACTGCATACCTGGATGGCTGAATGTTAAGGGGGAAAACGTGCAAATTGACTGTAATTAGAGGTGCAAAGAAGTGTCATTGTGTTCAGGGCAATTAACATTATGCTGAGAACTGCAGAGTTGTGTGCTGGTCGACAATTGGCGTTTTGTTTATAGAAATCTTTGGCGATAGACACTGAATGCAGGTTACTGTTACAAATGAATTTTACGTTCACCTAACAAAGAAATCCTAATCTGAGGACTTTGCAACAGAAGCAAATCTCCCTCCAAATTCCTTAGGGTTTTATCGTCAATCGATTCAGAATCAATCACAATCGTATCTACTTCCATTCAATTCAATCTCCATTCTCCACTCCAAGCTGACGACATTTATTAAGCGCGATTACAGAAGCGCAGTGACTCCAAAAAAACACCCTCTTGCTGGGAAATTCTGGCGAGGTCGTTGACTCGCTCACATTTAATAGTCATACGCACATAAATCACTTTTGCGACATTAACAAAGAAAGAGCAAAGGAATATATAATCTTTATTTAATCAACGCAAATGAAATGCTGTTCTTTTCTTGCGCTTTATCAATGTTTGTCAATTAAAGCGCGAGCACACGCTCGTGCAGTCTTAAGTCTGCTCGCCTCGGCACAAAATAAAACACAGCCGCGCGCGCAGCTATCGCGCATACAAAACTGCAAACGCCATGTTTTTTTTTTTTTGCATTGGCATCCTCAAGCCCCCTTGACGCCCCCTGCTTTGATCGCTTCCTACTTCGCGTTCGTCTTTAGGCGTTAATTGTTTGTCTTTTACCTTTTTTTTTGCAATTGACACGTGTTTGTAATAATTGTTTTTGTTAATTTTTTGTGTTTTTTTTTTTATTGCAGAGTTGAGCACACAGCCCTAACGTTTCCGTGCACGCTGGAACCATCAAAGCCGTTGCAGCTGGTCTTTCAAAATGTGTGCGTCTCCGTGCAGAAGTCGCCGATACTAAAAGATGTCAGCGGCATCGTACGGTAAGGATTGTTCGTTTGTCTCAAACTTTGTGCTTTACTTAACGATCGCATATTAAAATTATTGACACAATGACCCAAATAGTCAGAGTCTTTGTGGAATATGGTCGCCTCAACGAAGCGAATTTTAAGCTTCTCGTGATTAAAGTTTTGGTTCATTAAAAATTACGGTTATTTCATGCGGAGCTTTTAGGTTCATCTTTTTCTTTATGGTAAATTTTATGTTTATCGAGAGATCCACGTTTTACGATCAAATCATTCGGGGATTCGAATGCATCTTGTAATTTCAATTAAATGCTTATATCTGTTGCAGGCCGGGCCAAGTGCTGGCCGTCATGGGACCATCCGGCTGCGGCAAGACAACACTGCTCGACTGCTTGAGCGGCCATCGTCCCATCGACTCCGGCCACATCCGACTGAATCGTGATCGACTGTCGAAGAAATGGCGGCGACGCATCTGCTATGTCCTGCAGCAAGACATCTTCTTTGCCGGACTGACGCTGCGCGAAACCCTTGAATACACAGCTATGCTAAGACTGCCGGACAAGTTGTCGCGTGGCGAGAAGCTTCGCTGTGTCGATCACATTCTCGAGGTTCTTGAACTGACGTCGTGCCAGCACACCAAAATCGGTGACTACCTGAATCGTGGTCTGTCCGGTGGCGAGAAGAAACGCGCCAACATTGCTTGCGAGCTTTTGACCAACCCATCTATTATGCTGCTTGATGTAAGTTGAAGAGGTCACATCTTAAATTCTATTCGATTGACTTTTGAATGAATTTTCAGGAACCAACGTCTGGACTCGACTCGCATGCAGCCGCCTCACTCATATCATCCCTACAACGATATGCTGCCTTAGAACAGAAGACTGTCGTGATAACGGTGCACCAGCCGTCGTCGCAAATGTTTCACATGTTTGATCGTCTCCTGCTGCTGTGCAGAGGCCAGACAGCTTACTTCGGAGATGTGCACAAAGTGGTCGACTTCTTCCGTGACATTGGCCTAAACATGAAGCCGCACTACAATCCAGCTGACTTTATATGTGCGTCACGTTAATTATCTGTTTTTATTGCGCGCAACTCGCGCCTTTATGCGTTCGTCGTTGTTTTCTGTACTTATAGACATTTTCATTTATTTCTTACGCGCATGTAAGACGTCCCCAGTAACCCCCCCCCTCAATTCCCTCCTTCTATCGTCACCTCTTGCACAATATTCTTGCGATTTTGCGAGTATTTTTGCATTCGCGCGACTTTATGACTTACGTCTTACAGTACGAAGTACTTAAACGCGCGCGCCCGTGCGCTGCGGTTGAGTGTACCACGAATTCGTTGTCTCGTCTCTGTATGCCATCCTCATCTTGCTGCCACCCCCACCCGCAGCCAGCCTCATGCTCTATGTTTATTCTGCGCCGCGATGTTTTTTAATAGCTGACTTCATTATTGTTTTTACTGATGTGCTTTTATGTTTCTCGTACATTTGCAGTGGAGCAAATAAAATCGTCGATGGATGTACGAGAAAAGGTCATTGCAGCTGCACGCGCCGCCAGAAAATCGCCGTCATATCCGTCTGAGCTGAATCAAGAGTACAACAACGGTGTTGACGAGTTCCGTCACATACATGGCCTCCTAAAGGAAAAGATTGTGGCGAATGTTGTCTCCGTGGAGGAGACACAGTCCGAGGAGGGCAAACAACTGTGGATGGATACGCAATCGCATTCGAGCTCGGCGTCGAGTGAAAGTACCGATAATGAATTTTGGCTCGGTTATCCAACTGGATTTTGTACACAGTTCAAGGTAAGAACGCACCGATGGCTCTATAGATAATCGTCATACATATGTACGCGCATACACATATGTGGTACGTGGCGCGCCGCTTAACTGCGACAGCGGCTATTAGTCTTAATGTCTTTGGAATGTGGATGTCGTTTAGCGCTAAACTCTCTGTCTCTTTGTATCGCCCGGTTTTTGGTGCATGCATATAGGTGTTGTCACAGCGAAACTTTAAGGAAGCCCGACCACGAATGTTGTCAAGGCTGAACTGGCTGCAGACCATCGGTTTGGGCATAATGGCGGGCGCGCTCTGGTTTCAACTGCCCAAAAACGAGGAGTCACTGCACGACATACAGGGATGGATGTTCTTCTCGCAGACCTACTGGATGCTGTTCGCGCTGTTCGGTGCACTAAGTTCGTGTAAGTTGTTGAGAAATGTCCACGTCGCCCAAATCAACTATAAATACCACTTTAGACATTACTCTTGTTGTACCAATGTATAGTTCCGCCAGAACGTGAGGTCATCAGCAAGGAGCGACGATCGGGAGCGTACCGCTTGTCGGCGTACTATTTTGCCAAAATGGTGGGCGAGTTGCCACTTATAATGACGTTACCAACTGTATACCATCTAATCAGTTATCCAATGCTGGGATTCACCAGGTTTGTGGGCTTTTGGATGCGAGGATTTTAATCAATATGCTAACAATGTCTTTATTGCTTTAGTGTGAGCTTGTTCTTTACGATGCTGCTGTTTCTGCTACTGAATACGATAGTGGCTCAGAGTGTTGGGTTCTTTGTGGGCGCCTGCTGCATGGACATGAACCTGAGCATCACCGTGAGTGCCTTGTACACACTTGCCACACAACTATTCGGCGGTAAGTTGGCAGATTTTTAAGAAAAGGACTTTTTTTCAACTTACCCCTCTAAAACTAATCCCTCTAAAAATGCAGGATATTTGTCGACACGATTTCCACCGTGGTTAGAGTGGGTAAGGTACACTTCGATGATCCACTACGCCTATCAGAACATGCAAATCCTGGAATTCACCAAAGGTCCACCCATAGCGTAAGTTTTCTGTTTAGTCAACCTATTTTAAAAGGATTTCCTTGCTAAAGGCAAACATTTGTTTTATTGATGTCCTAACACAGGTGTGCCGCACCCAGCAAGTTCCAAATATGCTCGCACACCGGCGTCCAGTACATCCCCGTCGACGATATACTGAAGGAGCAGGGCTGCAACACACCGCTGTGGATCAACACCATTGTGCTCGTCTGTTTTCTGGTGGTCTTCCGATTTCTGGGCTACATCGTGCTGCGCTACGTGCGCTGCCCCAAATGATATACGATGGGTAAACTGAAACAAAGTCTTCTGAGCGAATCTGTGGTTGCGCTCGTGAACAAAATCGCTGTCGTATTTTGCAGAGACCAACCAGAACTTCCTGTGATTATTAATTAATAATTAACAACAATTATTGTATGTTATTGAAATTTATTAAACAAATGTGTTATATATTATATATAATTAAAACAACTTTACTATACATTAAATTTACATACATATTATATCATATTATAAATGAGAAACGTGTATCCGTGTATAAAAACTAAATTCTGAAGAAATGAATCTATGGGGAGTTGGCGAAGATAAGAAGATGAGAAAAGAAAAAAACATTATTTGCATGTGTTCAACGTTAGTCTTTAAATTTATAGTAAAGAGTGACGTATATATAAATATAAATGGTTTTAAATGTGGATGAAAAGTCATATGAGCCGTTTATTAAGACGATTTAACGGCCAAATTTGAAAAAAAAAATTGAAAAAAATCGTTTAATATTTTCAATCGCTATGCGTTCAAAGACTGAAAATTTTACAGTATTTTTCAACAATTGTGCGATTTATCGGTACCAGGACAGGGGATTTTTATACATATTTTATATGTTTAACACTAATTCAAAATTAAAAGTTAAACGAATAACATGCTGAGCGGTGAACCGCTTAAATTGAGTTCTGAATGTGATTATCTTGAACCAGAAAGCTGTAATTAAGAGTGAAGTTGTTTCAATCTCATTAGCGCTTTTAAATTGATAAAATTTATGATTTAATTCGAATATTATTCTTAAAACAAATTTTGCTTGCCTTCTATTTTGATTATGTTAATTTTTCGTTTTACGGGCTTTAAAAATAAGGACGATAAATTTTTGTTAAATCTTCAAGACTTTGAATATTTAATTAAATCCTAAACATGCATCGAATTTTAAAACTGTTTATATTTATATGATCGTGATAATACAAATAAATGAAATAAAATAATTGTTAAAAAAAAAAAATGAATACACACAACAACTACAAAAAGTGTCCTTATTTTTAAGTAAATTATAATAATTAAACAAGCCGAAATTAAAATAATTACTATAGGGAAATTTAAACAAAACTAATCATTAAGTCTACGCAACAAAAAATTTATTAGAAAATTGTAAATCTGTTGTCACAGATGCTCCCACAGGAAATGTACGAGAAAATTGAAGAAAAAAAAAATCATTATAAAATATTCAGTGAGATGAGCAGGTGTTATACAAAAGCCTATAATTATAATTAGTAATTGATATCATTTAATTAATTTGTTAAAAGTGTGTTTGTCGAACACCGTCGTTGCGAGTGAATGAGACTATTATATCGTAGAAATAAATAATTATGAATATATATTTGATATATTTAGACTGTTTTTATACTGAAAAACGTAATTAATCTGTAATTACTGTAATTTCATATTATTTTTATTTTTTATTATTATCATTATTATGAGATAATTATTATGTTCGGTTTTGTAATTCATATACCATAATTCAATTATTACAATTACTTTCACATACGTAAACGTTTTGCGTTTCAACTAGATACTGATTTTATTAATTTTATTAAAAATTTATTACTTTATATAATTGTTTAAAACATAAAATATGAAAGAGCATTATTGTTGGGCAGTTTAGGAATTTCTCAGTGAATTCTCTGCGATAATTATAAATAATTCTATCATTACGATTAAAAACGATTGTTTTTTTTTTTATTAATTTTTATTTTATTTTAATTAGTTAAAAATTGAATTATACTACATAAATGTATTTGTGTAACAAACTATTTTTTGATAAATTTGTTTATTTCAAAGTTGCAATTTTTTACTTTTTACTATATTTTAACATTCTTTTTCAGTGCAATTAATTTTTAACCTTGAATGTAAAATTAAATGTCTTCAATTTATTCTTTTCTCGTTTTTGTCTTGAAATAAAATCAAATCTTGTACATAGTATTGGCCTATGCTACTTCTTAAGCATTTTTTATGTGCTGACTTCATCTAGATTGGTAATTTCAGAGGCATAATTTGTGTTGTGATTTTATTTTGAGTTTTATGACCCACTGATATCTGAATTGTCGAAATTACAACAATGTGATCGAAGTTTCTTATGGAACAAATTTTATACTTTGTATTGTACAGACTCAAGAAGCAACATCAATGAGCCAGATATCAGAAGCGGTGGGCGTCATGTAACTATTTTAAGTTATCTACATATGTGCCCTTGGTAAGATGAAATTGAACTAAATGGCGTATAGGCCATTTACATTTAACGATTCCAACGGAGTGTGTGGTCATCTGGATGAAGTCATCTTGAGACAATACATTCTTGGTAGATGTTACAACATTGTAACAGTTATGATAAGAAAATTAATTTGAACGTTGAACAATCGTAAGAAGCTTTAAACATTTCTTACCATAAAAAAATAAAACAATTATTTATTTGACATAATTTAAGGAATTCTTAGCTTACAAAGAATAAATGAGTTTTTTCCAAAGAACTCGATAATGTTAATTAACAAATTTTTATTTTATTTCACACCAAGTAATCTTTGAAACTTTTCATTTGGTAGATTTCTCTGCTATAAGATTCACCTTCTTTCATCACAAGCTTAAACCATATTCTATTAAGCCAACAAATAATGTTAAAATTAATATAACGTCACAATTGCTGTCAATTGTCTAACCATAAGACTCAAGAGTCATTAGTCAAATCTCAAATCTCAGAAATCTTGAAATTGAAACTAGATCCAAATCGAACCAAATTATCAAGAACTTCCTTCTGGAAAGTTTGAAAATTTACAATTTCATATATATTTGTATATCTCAAAATATATTATTTAACAAGAATGTAAGTTTGAACTATGTTGTGAAATCACTTAAATATTCTTATCAGTTTTTATATTTGAACAGCGGTTTGATTACAAAAGAAGATGTCGACTGATGTCCCATCCAACGCAGCCGAACACTGCCCAGGAACGCAAAGCAGTGATGCTGGCAAAGCGTCAGCGTGTGCCGGCTGCCCCAACCAAAATATCTGCTCGTCAGGAGCTGCCCAAGGGCCGGACCCAACCATTGAGTTGGTTCGTCAGCGTCTCAGTACAGTTGCCAACACCCTGCTAGTGCTCTCCGGCAAAGGAGGAGTTGGAAAGAGCACAGTTACCAATCTACTGTCTCGACTGATGGCACATAAGTTTGACGCAAAGAATTTTGGCGTCCTAGACATTGACATCTGTGGACCATCACAGCCGCGCATGTTCGGCGTTCACGACGAACAAGTGCATCAGTCAGGCTCCGGATGGTCACCAGTATTCGTGGAAGACAATTTGTCAGTGATGTCAATTGGATTTTTGCTGGGCAGTCCAGATGACGCAGTTATTTGGCGTGGCCCTAAAAAGAATGGAATGATTCGACAGTTTCTAAGCGAAGTAGACTGGGGACAATTGGACTTTTTAATTTTGGACACACCGCCTGGCACATCGGACGAGCACTTGTCGGCGTCCACGTATCTGACAAACGCGGACGGTAAATTAGGCGCTATTTTGGTGACAACGCCGCAGGAGGTGGCTCTGTTGGATGTGCGAAAGGAAATAAGCTTCTGCAAGAAGATGAAGATTCCTATCGTTGGTGTTATTGAGAATATGTCAAGATTTGTGTGTCCATCGTGCGATAAACATTCAGAAATTTTCCCAGCGAAGACCGGTGGGGCTCAAGCGATGTGCGAGGAAATGCATGTGCCGTTTTTAGGAAAGCTTCCGCTGGACCCGAAACTGACGAGAAGCTGCGATACGGGCGCTGATTTCTTTGCCTCAAACACGGACAGTCCAACTGTTGTCGCTATGGATGGAATTATTGAGAAAATTATGGATTTTTATACGAATTAGAAGAACAGTTTTAGTAGTTTTTAAAAATATATTTGTTTATTTTTCACTTTGCATGTTTTTCTGAATTTGTCCCAAGAGCATTTCCATGCGTCCTTTCATCACTGGTTGACCCTTTTTCGTCTTCTTGCAAAGAACTTTGAACTTCTTCAGGCGATCCTTCTTACGTTCCTTTTCTCGGGCTTCCCTGGCCGCTTTCTTTTTACTGATTTCAACGGCCATCGCCTCCTTTTTGGCCTGTTGGCGTTGCTGCATTTCATTGACGACTTTGCCTTTCTTCTCCTTGTTCCACTTCTTAGGTTCCTCCCGTTTTTTGTGTTTAAAATTTGTTTTTTGTTTTACTGCCGCACCTCCCTTTTTGGGATTTATCTTTCCTTGTGGCTTCATGGCTGATCTGCTAGAGATCAGGGACCAGTTGCACCTCTGGCCTTTAAAATTGTAAATACCTCGAGGTTCCAAATAAAAACATATTTTGACATTTGATAATTTTAGGGAATAATATGGCGACATAACCTCATTTTTTTGAAGTTGATTGTAGTAGTTTAATATTTAGTGACTTTTAGGTGAATATAAAATTGATTTAAAAGTATGGAACGGAAGTAACGGTCAGTACTCATACAATAGTTTTAATTTAAATCAAATAACTTTTAATTTTTCTGTTTTATTAATTTTTCTATTATTTTACTGCAACATGATTACAAAGAGGATTAAAAAGAACGTGATTCTACTATTGTCCTTTTGCCATTTGTAAACATCCTTGAATGATTCCAAAAGCAATTTGGTTGCTCTTATCTTGCTCTTTTATTCACACGAAAAGTTATCTTGGCGTGAATGGATTCCTTTGTAAAAGTATAGTGAATGGTAGGAAGGCAAAGTTTATCAAAGTACCATAAGAATTAAGTAAGGAGAACACTCAGAAAAACTACTTTACCTTTATATTAAAATATTCTGAACCATTTCGGAGCAATTAATGATTGTTGTTTCAGAACTTGAAGATGGTTTGCTTTATCATTCAACCGCATCTTTAATTGCTTATATCTAGCCACGGTTTTTGTTAGGTCATATCAATTTTACTCGTATCCTGAAACCAAAAGTATATTGGATTTTGAAGTGAACTACGTTAACACCAAATTTAATCTTAAAGCTGACTAATCCTCCCAACTTCATCCCGATTTCTTGGTAATGATTGACTCAAGCAGTTCCCATTCAGAAACTGGGAATAAATGCCTCAGATCAGAACCCAATCCCATTCCCCCCAATCAAGGAAAATCCCTCTCGGCATTTTTATTACTTTTTTTAATTTTTAATTTTTCCTTTTTTCACACTTTTTATCTTTCTTGAATCTGTAATCTAGATTCAACTCTCTAACTTAACCAACATACTTTCAGGTGTTTGCTGATTCATAAAATATTTATCTGAAGGAAATGTTTATTTCAGTTGCTTAAGATTTTTGTGCGAAAAACTGTTTTTTGCAATGACTTACAGACATTCAATAGAGAAGTTATTTTAATATATCTATATTTAATTGAAAGAAGATAAAATTGTTAAGTCTTCAGATTATTGTCCAAATTGTGGGGGTCAGGATGAAAGAAATTGTATTTATATTTGTCGCGTCTTATTGCCGCTGTTCGTTCCTGACGACCGACGCTTATGGCTGGTCGCATGTCACTCTTGCTTAAACACTTTTCACAATTTTTTCAAACCTCTCAACTCTTTTCTAAGACGTCAGCAAATTAATTGAAATGAATTATTAATACTTGCATCGCTGTAAAAACTCTTTTTAAGTTACCGTGATGTAACAGCCACAGATCTTTTTCAACTCTGGTTTGCTTTTATCGACATTTTAGCAGTTAAAATTTTAATTTCCCGAAGTAACTAGTCCTGGAGAGATTTCAATTTACGATACATTACAATACATGGCGTTACTTCGCAGGATGCATCGAAGGATAATGCAAAACGCCTGCAATCAGCCTAATTTAATTAAGACTGCATGGCCCTAAGATTTTGGAAATGACGTCGACGAGCTAGGAATCGGGATTGTTAATGACTTAACAATCTTCAAGGCAGTAGGATAGCATGGAGCCCTCTAGGAGTCTGGACATTAACTAAAACCTGGTTTGTTTGTCAATAAAGTAAAATATTCGGATTAGGAAATCAGTACAAACCTGCTACAGTGTTTTGGGGAGAAACATTTCCATGCAGCAGCAATTTAATAAATGAAGAAATTTCCATGAACACAAATTAGTAAAGTAAATGGAAGGATTAAAATAACAATTCACACCCATTTACCAATTGGGTCACGAGCATTCTGTTATTTGCTGTTGAACAATTTTCAGCTTGCTAAAGGAGAACGAAATGACTTTAACTGAAATGAGTTTTTTATACTTTACAAAGTACAAACTTATCATTCTGAATTGAAAACGAATGTTTTCACAATTGGCATTGATAATATTACTTTTAGTCAAAACAAGTGGCGTTCCGGGAATCATATAACTCATAACCCATGTGGGTGTGAATTATTGCATATTATCGCTGTAATATCCACTGCTAATCCGTCACCTATCACATACAACAACGACAAAGAAAACGCACACAAAGTAATTAGTATTCAATGAAATATTTATTAATTTATTTATTTGCATAATGAAGTTTACACAAAATATTCATTTTGCTGGCTTTTGTTGTTTCTGCTGTTTTGTTCTTGCTAAATTCAATCATCAATGTCCGCACAATTAACATTAATTATATGCTCTCGTCGTTATTTATGCACCTTTTAATTTTTTCAATTGTTTTTTTTCTCTCGTGTTTTTTTGTGTTGAAGAGAAACAAACTCTGATTGTACTCGTACAAATTACATTTACATAATTCTTGTTTAATTAATTAGAAAATATTTTTTGTTTAAATTTTTTCATTTTTGCTTTTTATTTACTTTTCATTAATAAAAAAAATGGAATGAAGTGTTATTGCTTTTTAATATTACTTTTTTTTTAACATCACTGGCTAAGTTTTTTTTTGTGTTTTTGTTTATCCGCATTTATGCTCGCACAATTCTACGTAACTTCTTCACACTTCCAATTCTCCTTAATTAGTTAAGTAATTTTTTTTTTGTTTGTTTGTTTATTTATTATATTTACTAATTTACTCTCGTAACTTGACCTATATATTTCATTATGTAAAAAAGGACTGACATAAGAAAAGACTGTGACGTTCTTGAGACGCATAATATATTATTCAAATCATACAATAGAATTCAATAAAAATTGGTTGTACACTCCCAGCGGGTGTATGTTAACTTTGTGCAAGACCGGCGCCCATGCACTTAAGGTTACTTCACTGCGGATGGACGCCACCTCGCCGTTTTACTCTTAGTTTCATTGTCTTGATATATCTATAGATTTTGTTTTGTTATCTGTATTCTTCATTCTACACAATAATTGTAATCCTTATAATTTATTACATCTTATTTATTTATTATCGAGCTCTTAATTGATAAATAAAAGAACCTTGTACGCATTTTTTTTTTTTAGTATAAAAAGATTTTTGTGTTTTTTTCTCTCATTGCCTTTACAATTAATAATAATAATAATTATTAAATAAAAACGAAGTGAAAAATTATAAATTTTCATAAAAATCAATAAAACAAAACAACAAATAATAAAAAAAATATAGATTAAACGGAAGGAAAAACGCAGGGAAAACAATTTTCGTTTTAGTGAAAATGTCTTGCGGATATATCACGAATGCCAGGCGGTGCATGCTGCTGAATGTTGTTGGCAATAGTGGCGCTAACATTACGTATTGGCAGTATAGCGGGACCCTGGTCAGGCCCCATGATCGCCCCACCGCCGCTACCAATCTTCATAGTACTACCGCTGCCGCCGCCACCGCCGCTGCCACCTTGTAAATGCTCCTGACGGAGTCGCAACGTCTGCATGGAAAACTGCTGTTGCTGTTGCTGCTGCTGCTGTTGCTTTTGCTGCTCATGTTCACACTGCTGATGATGATGGTGATGGTGCATATAGTGATGATGGGCGCATGTCGCCGACTGGCTGGGCGGCAACATAAAATTTAGTCCGTCCGGCTGGTGCAGCAAATGGTCCTGGCTAAGCTGAATGAATGTTGTCGTTGGACTGGTGTTGACGAGTGTCGGCGTCGCGTAGGTGTGCGTATGAAAGGATTGTCGCCCCCTAGGCGGAGGCGGCGGGGCGTCTAGCTATAGTTCCGTTACCGGTATCGGCCGCAATCCAGGATGTGGATGGTGGTGTGGGTAGTTCGTCATCGTTGGATGAATACCCAAGCTGCACGGATGCTGGTGGCGATTGTTGTACTCCTCCTCGGAGAATGTCTTCTGATACTCTCGCTCTTTGCGGCCGATCGCATTGTCACTCCACAGGCAGTCGCAGATGCGACGACGACACCGGTAGAGGAGTAGTGCGATGGCTGTGACGGCGGCCGCAATCACCACCACCACCAGGCCGAGGATGGCCTGTTTATTTGGATCTGTGTGCGTGCAGCCCAGCTGCTCGACGGACACACTCTTCAGTGGCTGTTCGCGAAGTCGCTCCGGCGACTTGCACAGGACACTCTCAGCTGCCTGCGACTGACTAGAATTGTTGGAGCGTTTAACCAGCATGTTGCGCAGCCACATCATGCGACAGTCGCATGCGATTGGATTCGTGGACAGGTCGAGTGTGTCCAGTTCACTCCAAGCGAACAGACTCTCGCCCAGTGTGGACAGTGCACTGCCGCGCAGTATGATGTGCTTCAAGTGGGGCAGGCCACTAAGTGAGCCCTCTTGAATCTCGTCCAGTGCTGTGTTTGACGCCAGCGTCAATGATTCCAGATTTTTATTTACAGAAAATGCGCCCGCCTCGATGCGGCGCAGTTTATTCGATCCCGATATGTCGAGTTTCCTTAGATTGGTGAGTCCAGTAAAGGCGTTGGCTGGTATCACGTTGAACTCATTCTCGCCCAGTGTCAGCTCTTCCAGACGATTCAATTTGCTCAGCTCCTGTGTGGGAATGCGTTGCAGCCGATTGTCGGACAGGTCCATGAACCGAATGTTTTCCAAGCCGTTGAACGTGTCTTGGGTGATATTGTACAGGGCGGCGCCGTTTAGGTCCAATCGATTCAATCCATCTAGATTCTGGAATGAATTCTTTGGAATCGTTGTGAACGAGTTGAAACCCAAAAAGAGTTCCGCCAATGCAGGTACATGAACAAAACTTGGCGATGGTACGGTAGTCAGTAAATTATCGTTAAGATACAAAACACGCAAATTCTGCAAACCCTCAAACGCATTCACGTGAATTATTGATATTCGATTCTGGCCGAGATTCAGCTCTTCCAGCTTTGGCAGCGTAGCAAAGCAGCTGGCACTCAGCTCATCGAGAAAGTTGCCCTGCATATTGAGCACCGCCAACATGGACAGGCCGGTGAACGTTTTGTTGGAGATGGCGCTGATTTTGTTGTGATTGAAGTGCAGCTCCTGAAGTTTCTTCTGGTAGGCAAACGTCCGTTCGGGTATGTTGAACAGATGATTGTAGCTGAGATCGAGGTACGTCAGATCCGCATAGAACTGAATGGACGAGTCGATAGTCTTGATCTTGTTGTTTTTGATGACGAGCCGCTGTATAGACGGATTCAGGACGATGGGCAGCACATCAAGATGCCCCTCGCCGCAGGTCACCACCAGCGTGTCGTCATCGCATTGACAGCCGCTGGGGCAATTGGCAAGTGATTCGGTGAGGCTTGGCGTGGTCAAAAGAATGGCAATAATGGCGGCTAGGAGTCTGTACATGGTGAACTGTAAACATAAAACATAACATTTTCGTTAGAAATTTAATTAAATTATGAAAGGCACTTAATTGTAGATGGAAAACGCATAACGAATTCCCTGGAATTGGATAGACACACGCAACTGCAGGCTAGAGCGACCAATTAAGTGACAATAATGGGACAGTGTGGCTGGTGCGGTGATAAGGGCCGTGTTGGGCGATGTGGTAAAACATGCTGCATGATTTCTTCGTGTAAAACATAATGCACCCCAAACATGCAATGTGCCTTGATACCGCTAATTACTTGCTAAGTGTTTAATTAATTAACATTGTGTCTTGAGCTCGTTGCGTCCTATTAATCCTCATTGGGTAATTTAGAAAGGAAGCGACCCCTTGACTTAATGATTTTTTCAACAGAACTTCTCAGTTTCCACTGGCTTCGGAATTTCTCAATGATTAATAATTTCTTTAAGAAAAATAACATTTTTCAGTTGGAATGCTTCTCATTTTTCAATATGCGCGGGGAAGGGACTAAGGCGCAGGCAGTTGAGAAGGTGTATAAGTTAGATCAGAAGGACAAGAAAATGGGGAAAAAATTAAAGATAGAAGAAGGAGAAGTAATAAAGAAGATGAAATAGAAAAAAAAGGGGTGGCAACTGGTGAGGGTAACAACATAGTGGGAAGGGAACGGTACGAGAATGGGGATAAGACGAACGATAGGAAAATAAAGTAAAAGGAGCATAAACAAACGAGGTGGGTCGGGGCGAAAGAAGACGTAGAGCCTCATGCCTTTGATCCAACAAATTTTTTACTCAGATTCTAGAAATCCCAAAACGTATCAAATCAAGACGCAACCTTCCATCGACCGAACCATCTTGTTTTTAAAGCCGTCTTCGGCAAAAGTGCTTAGATTTGCCAAACAAAAAACAGGGAATTTAGCATTCCATTTGTTTGCGACGTTGTCTCCAAAGTGATCTTTAGCCTGTGGCCTGTATAGTTCACATCAAGTGTGTGGAGGCGCACAAATATTACATATTTTTCAACTCATAAGTTTTATGTGCACAACTGGCAGGCAACACACAAGGACGCCGATTTTACGGTTCGTTGATCGGTGATTCGCCGTTTGAATCCTCCTGAGCAATAATATGTCCACCCTCCTATTATTGTGCCTCGAAGCACCAGCAGCAGCAGCACCACCATCACCATCA
>JANSTS010004198.1:1210-23055 GCA_026546915.1 Sylvicola fuscatus | reverse complement strand
TGTCCAACTACTGGAATCCAGACAATGTTAACTGCGTTAAAACATTTAAGAAGAAATGCAGTGGCCGTAAACATTTCTTTATATCATAATAAAGAAATTGGAGCACATAAAATTCATGAATAATGTATTTAGAGAGAAATTGAACCCATCAATATGGTATATTGAAGAGAAATTAATTTTACCTAGGAAAAGTGTGAACATCTCTCGTCATGAAATATCAATTAAATGGATGTTTACACGTATAGAAGGTGGCACTCCTCCGCAGTTGCACATGTGTCAACGTGCGGAGTCCGGGAATACTTGTACATACACGAGAATGGACCCTCCTCTCAATAACGGAGGCCACAAACAACAATGAGGAGCCACAACGACGCCGAAAGGGACATCAATTCTTTATTGATCCGCACCTTTCTCTTAGGCATAATACAATGTACAATTTTGGCTGGTGCTGTGTGCCTTGTGGCCACACTGGCAAACAGTATTGCCGCCGTTGCCCGAAAATCCCGTCGTCGTCGTCGTTGGCGCTGGCTTGCCACCACGCCACCCTCCGCCTCCGCCCACTTCATCCGGCTCTCCTGCCGTCCCAAACGCTGCTCTATGTGGATGGAAACGCGGAGACGTTGAGACGACGGTAAAAATAGAAATATATATGGTGAGCATGCGTCGCTGAGATAATCAATGTCAATTCCATTTTGATTTTAAAAACGATGTTTCAACAGACTAAAAATATACATGTGCCGCTTCTTTCAATTTATATTCAATTCACGACATATAGCGAGCGGAGTGCGTGTGACTCAACAATGAGATGAATTCGAACGAATATCAGCATCATATGCCGTACAGTTCCAGCCAGAAAAGATGATGTCTTAAATCAGTTTTCACGTTCAGAAGCGACGGCGAAGACATACGATGGCGCACAGACATGTAATTTATAAGCACCAAACGAGATGCCTTCAGATATGTATGTTTGGTGCGAAACTTGTGCAAAGCTGTGTGGTTATGGCGACGCTTTTTTATGCTTTTGAACTCAGCAGAAGCTCCAGAGCAAGGTCAGTTTATCGATTTTTTCACAGCGGCGACTGGTGGGGGCCCATAATTTGCCATCGTTGGCACGCACGACATTCCAAAGTTCATTTATTCATCGTTCGTATTTTAAATTTATTTCACACCCATGATGCACGACTGCACTCGGCCACGCCAGGAGGTCCTTGATATAAACTGCAGCAGTTATGGTCGCCTGAACGATGTAGCTCGGCGTGAGGTAACTGCAGTGCGAAAATATGAAATGAAACTGTGTGCATGACACACGTGCAAAACAAATTGCATTTCTGATGCAGGCAATATCCACTAATGAGTAGCAGAACAGAGAGCTGTCAATGCAATTCATAGGCGGAAAATGTATTTACGAATAGGCTCTTACCGCCGGAAGTTCAATAATTATAGAAACTTCACGTTCATACATGAATAGTTAACAAGTTACAGCACAATGCAGTGCAGGCAAATGGAAATTGAAGTTCAATAAGCTTCAGTTCTGTGTGTGAGTTTTATGCATTGCATGAGTGGATGCATTCCTTTGTATGCAAAACATGTAGATGGATTTTCAGCCAGTCGACTTTTCCGTCCAGAATCAACGCTAACTCGACAGCAGACACATACGCTCAAGGTGTTGTATTGCGCGCGGCACACTTATGTAGTCTGTGGCCTGAGAATTTACCTGTCTACAATTAATACATATATTTCACTTAAGCTTTTTACTACATATAATCAGATATGTACGCCGTTTATCAGACGCAAATATGCGCAATAAGTGAGAACAAGCGAAAAATGAACACCGTTTTTACGTGTATTACCTCGAACTGAGCAAGATTTCTATTTAAGCAAATAGTCACGTGGTCTTTAAGAAGCGTTTTCTTTTTTTTTTACCTATTTTTATATCACTTCCCATATATTTTATCTGTATGTGCTTTTGTGAAAAAGCTCTAACTTTATTAAAATATAAATTTATCTCTAAAATCCTACACATTATTCATGCGACAAACTTTTATGCTATAAAATTGTGTCTGTGCTACGAAAACGTCTTTATCATTTGATTATTATTATCTTGAGAAAACATTTCGTTGACGCAAATGTTTGTAAGATTTTGCCAGAATTTCCTTATCAAATTAGATAAATCTTGTGCATGATGAAATTTGATTGATCATTAATTCAGCAACAAAAAAAAATGGAAAAAAGTCATGTGAACATTTGACCTTGAATTTGACACAATCGCATGACCTTGAAACAATTCACTCGCAAACGCAATTAATGTTGAAACAAACATTTAATTTGACCGGCAACATTTTATTTGATTCGTTATAGGTCAATCGGAAATTGAGTTTTCAGCATTTTCCGTTTTCTTCGGCACAGTTGATCGATAAAGTCTTGCGCCATCCGCAAGTTAATGAAAGAGCCATATCGTGCTGCTCCCAAAGGCACGCAGCAATCAAATACATCAAAGGACACAAATGTCAATGCTTCTCGCAAAAAGGAAACTTTTAATAAATTAGATGAAACAGAGTAAAACGAAATAATTGGGGTGGTGTTCCATTTTATTGAAGGAACTGTGGTTAAAGACACTGCATATATGTTGCAGATAAAGATTGTTATTGCCGCATAAAACACCGTCAAGCTCTTTAAGAGTGTATTTTACTTCTTCTGTTTTTTTTCTTTTTTGTTGTTTTATCTAAGCTTCAAACGTGTATCGCGTGGTATTTTTAAACCGCCAGAGTACGAGAGAACAGGGTGTGGTTCATCCATCGATGGGCATACAGATAAAAATGGTTACGCGACACATACGCGACTTATTTAAATATAATGTAAACGTATAAAAAAAGGGAAAATAATATTGATTTTGTGACGACGAGAGTCTTGCAAAGGAGGAAGCATGGACTGGAACTGTCACAATATTCAGCATCCGCAGGATATCAGTTATCAATTTGTACACGTTTTCGCTGGTTTTCTCTGTCGCTCCTTGCTATC
Source organism: Sylvicola fuscatus (assembly GCA_026546915.1). Lineage (NCBI taxonomy): Eukaryota > Metazoa > Arthropoda > Insecta > Diptera > Anisopodidae > Sylvicola > Sylvicola fuscatus. The sequence continues at coordinate 20,037 of JANSTS010004198.1, read as the reverse complement.
GTTTTAACAATATTTAAACATCCTTAGCGCAAACCCTTGCCAAACGACCCCCATTTTATCCTGTGTGAGCACTCAGGTGCATTTATTCACATGTATTAAAATAGAATGACCACACAAAATGTGTAATAACGCAGCAATGAAGCGGTCTAGATCACACGCCAGTAGCTGTCAGCCGGGCGTGTGTGTGCGATTGGGCGGCTGGCTAACGGAAGGGTTGTCCACACCTTATTAGCGTGTAATTTGTGTACCGGGCGACTCTTCAGCATAATTATGCATATTTTGTGAACATAATTCACGCACACACTTGCACAGCAAATGACTTTGGCCTGCCAAGGGTAAAACGACGGCGCTCTGTGCTTTAATCTACTCAATGAATTTTTAATTTAAACGAGCAGCATGTGTGTGCATATGACAAATAAGACAAGCGATTATAATTCGCCACTGCGTGTATATGTCATTGGAAAAGTGTACAATTTGTTGATGTGTGTTTCATTATTAAAACCGTATTTGATCTTGAACTGAAGGGGAACTTTGTTGGGGACCCTCACAATTCAGCTGAAAAGCTGTGCGGGAAAACTGTCTACATTGAACAACGTCAAATGAAAGAGATAATTTGTGAAAATGTCATAATTAACAATGAAAATTGCACTTAATTATTGTTCTCTTCAAATATATTCACTCAGTTGGTTAAATTTGCAGTATAAAAATAAAGATTAACAGTTTACCAATATCGGTTTTCTTGTATTGTTTCTTAAGCATTTAATTACATTTGTTGGTAAGAAGTTCGAAAAGCAAATATAGCACAAAAAGAAAAAAAAACGGTTTGATTAGCTCCACCAAAGAGTAGAAGTGTTCTTATTCACACACTCACAATTTACATTAAATTAAATCATTGACTCGGAAAGCGAGAAAACGAAGATAAGGAAATACAAACTGTTCTGCGTATAAATATTACGTATAGCTTATGAATTTTTTACGTAATACCGCGTACAAGTTGTTGGCCAATATATTATAACGTATTGACAAGCGGCGAGCACATGTAATTGGTTCATATGACCGCTGGGAATTCTCATATCAATGTCATTAAATTGATTAGCGATTACACGCATTTTGATACAATTCGATTCAATTGAGCCAACTGGGGGGCGGCACAATTGACGCCAAGTACATGCAGTTGGAATGGATTTTCGGTAATTCATTCGTATTCACCTTGATCTAGTGTGACATTCACAATTAACCGCTCTAACTAAGCACAAACGAAGGCCTTAGCATAGTTGCTGGTCAAGATTGACCTACGTTCTTTAGAAGCCACCTCCTCGAACTTGAAATCAGTTGCCGTTTCATTACTGATGCCCATTCATTAGGCAACAGACATTTCTTTTCGTATGATTGTGACCGAGACATTAAATCATCTTATCAGTTGAGCTGTGTAAGAAAATCGTTTTGTTTTGGGGACTGGTTTCGTTAAAAATAGACTTTAAGGCCTAAATCAGGTTCTGTTAATAAGACAACAAATTTAATTTGCAACATGATGAGAACGTCTTAGCTTCAGAACAGATATACGTCACATTTTATTGATTTTGTATTTATCGCTAATTTATTGTCTGTTTTCGTATGGAACACTGAAAACAGGACAAATCGTCGTTCCCTGGAGACATCGCTGGGTCTTAATTCACAAAATAAACACAAGAATAAGTAAATACTACGAAATAAATTTGCTAAGCTTAATTGAAATTCGGATTTAATTTTCTCTCGAAGGGATTCATCGTTGGATGTTGTTTAATCATTTGAAACTGATGCTGTTCAATAAACATTTACAATTTAAACAAAACAGAAGTTCATCGTTTTCTTTTAACGTTTTTCCGTATCTTTTATTTACTATTAATTATATGTTTGTGCTCAATTAAAGACAAATGAAATTAATTGCACTATAAAAAAATATTTTCTTTTGACAATACAATGAATTTTCTGGGCACAGAAATCTGAACTGTCTCAAGAAAATGGAAGCACTGATCTCAAGTGAACTCACAACAAATTCTATTTTTAAGTGCCACACGTGCCGCAGCAATTTTTTAAAGGTTTTTAAATATATTTTCGGAGCTTTCAAGATGCATATAAATATGTCTGGAAAGTTTTTTTTATTATTATTTGATTATTCTACTGATCTGGGTTTATCAAATAACCCAAAAAAGGAAAGAGATAGAAAGATCCACGCCGCCTTTGATAAGAAATAAACACATTATATACCTTAATTTCTAGCGATAGCAAATTGAAAAGATTATGAAATTATTTTTATGTTTCTTAGAAAGAAAAGGCAAAACCTTATGATTCACATATCAATAAAAGTAAAAAAATATCGATTAACAAATTCTAGAATGTTCTACAATGACATCGATTTCCAATTGGCGTTTCACTTGGAATTTGGACTACTTTGACAGTGCTAAGACGTCCTTGTAACTTCGTTTATTAAAGCAATAAGTAATTAAAATTTGAGACAATGTATCAACATTGGCCTTAATGGTTCGGAACAATGTCAAGCATTGCAGCAGCATAAAAAAAAATGCAGTCGACCTAGTCGAATATGCGAGTTGTCTGGCGAATTTTGATACAAAGCCAAAGAAACATAAAATCTAAGAAAAAATAAAAATGTGATAAGTCATCGAGTGGATTGGAAGCATGCTGCTGCAGCATTAACGGCGTAGCAAACTGCATGTGCACAACGACAACAACAAAAATCAATGCCACATTAATACGCGGACCGTATAAGAACATTGGAATGTCCATTCCATTTTCTTGTAGCCTCTTTTTCGCCGCAGCACATTTCTCACATGGCTGCTGGTGGAACTTATGTTTGTAAAAATTGTTACTTTAATCAATGCTAACATGGAGATTACCGATACTACGCAGCAGTTAGCAGGTGAAGCGAAATGGTAGCGTGAATGGTCCGGCGCTGTCTTGCCAGTGATAAGAAGCATGTGGAAAATCGTTTCAGTGTAACGTACTTAATCATAATCAGTTTTCTTTTGGGGCCCGAAAATAAAGCAGTTGGAGCAGCAGTGTGTGCGTCTTCATGTAGGCGCATTCCCGATTTGCGGCCGCGTCTCAATTCGTACAGAACTTTTTAAACTTGAATATATTTCTCACGCGTGCGATGGTGACGAAGAAGAAGGAAGAAAAAAAAAAAACGGCAATAATCTTTAAGAAAAGAACTCTTTTAAAATGGCGGCCGGACACTCCTAAATGCGTCACATCGTAACCAAATATGTATGCGCCTGTCCGTACACATTTGGCTGTGTGCTCGCGCTCCGCACGCGAGAGCCCCATCGCACACATGCGAACTATGTGCCGTCAGCGCGTGTACACATACGTTCACACACACACATACACTTGCACGCACTCACATTTCATGAAAATCAAGGCATGTCGCCGACAATTTTTATCTAGTTTACATTACCTTGCAAAAATTTACTGATTTTAGGACGTTTTTCGATGAATGGACGACAATTCTTAAGGAATTTGAACAATTATCGCCGACCTTACGAGACAATCTCCTAATGAACTACACACGCGCCGCACTGATTGAAAAATCGCGCAAAAAAAATGGTAGAACTGAAAATTTGTACGCACACACTCAAACCATGTCTCGTGTGCTGCGGGCACGAAGACGGGAGACTGCAGTCACCGCACAAGATTTTTTTCTCAGGCCAGAAGAACACATAATTTCCGTAATGTAATTAGTAAAAAACTTACTTAAAATCGTATTGACAACCACACAATGCAAATTTCGTGACTGTTTAATATCCAGAAATGGGAATTTTGGGTTAATGAAAATGTAGCTGGTCGGAAGATGGATGTGAGACTGAATGTCACTTATTGGAATTTTATAAAAATTGTAGCTCCGCCAGTGAACTACATGCACACAAACACAGATTGGCGACTGATTATATTTGTAACAAATAAAAAATGTGTTGATTAAATAAAACTGATTGTTTAATTACTTTTTTCCAAATTGAAAATTTTTCCTCCCTGTACTCGGCTAGCGGAATTTACTTTTTGATCCAGGCAGTTGATTGGCAGTACGACTACTCCGATTTTCTTCAACTCGCACCAACTAATTGTACTAGACTAAACTTCAGTTGAAAGATGTTTCCGAGAATTCATCAGACTGACAGTGGAAATCGTTTTTGAAAATGTCAAGTAGAGAAAAACTCTTAAGAATTTAAAAAATTAACAATTTCTTAAAAAATTGATCACTATTTAGATGATAATTACGAAAACAAAGTAATAAAATAACGAACAAAAGTCCGAATGTCACCTCTAGTACAAGTGTCCAAAAAAGTAGTTGGCAAACCCGTCGAGTGCAGCAGCACCAACCATGTTCTGACTCACTTCAACATATTCTATCGCCGTGCAAAACCGGAAAGCGAGACAAGCATAGCGAGAATTGCAACAAAACGCAAAGTGAAAAAAGAAAGGAAAAAATGTACTTTTGCCGGAGGAGTACGTATGGATATCAAATCCTTGGTATATTACTCATTGCCACATTTGTCACGTAATTTATAGAATTTACGTAACGACAGCTTCAATGGTGACAAACTTAGGATGGTGTCTGTGTCAGAACTTATCTGGCTAAGGAATGTTTTTTTCGCCGGGAAAACACCATCTTGGGTTCCAATGCCCCTGAGACATGAAGGTGTGCGGCGCCAGCGACTCTTCCAAAGGTCGCCTCTCGTCGACATTTGTAACACTTTTTAATGCCCTCATAATGACTTAGCCTGACACCTCTGACTCACCTTATCCGTTGATGGTGGCTCCGGTCTTTCAAGTAAACACTAGTTTTGTAATAACCCACAGAACTACAATTTTCCGATCAATGATTATCGCACACTAGCTCGAAGACACGACAGAAAGAATGTTTTGTTTTGCGCTTCAATTATTGTAAAGAAAAGTCACAATTTCACTTATCGGCCGTCTTTCAAGAGTGGCAGCACTTTCATTTAAGGGAATTTAGCCCACTTTGCGATTGTAGCGACATAAGAACATAACAGTTTTCATTTAATATTTTTTTATGATTTTATCTTATTTTTTTAAAACAATTATTATTTTAATTTAAATATGAATGGGTTTCCTTCCAAGGAATTGGAATTGGTACCGCGTTCCTGCAAACTAATCGTTTCTTAGCGTTTATATATATTGACGGAATCTTATCTATCAAGTGACGTTTTCACTTTTCATATTTATTTTAATTATATATGTTATTTAAAATTCAGTCATCAGTGGCTCCAAATGATCGGCCGCTCGGAGGTGTTCGTGTAAAGTTTAAATTTTAATTTAGTAGTTTTAATTGAAAACAACGTTTTAAAAATCTTTGTTTAAAACCGTTTATTGTTAATTAATTGAATTCATTTCGTTTCTTTTCAATACATCTGTCATCTTAAAGGTAATTAAATAAAATGCAGAAAACTGAAAGAGAAAGTGTTTTGTGATGTGTTCAAACTTCAAAGGGCAAAGTTTGTTACATATTCGACTTTTGATTAAACAATCTGTAGTGATAGTCAGTCATGTTATTGGAAAGGAGGAAATATTTCAAAACCCGTTCTAGATTTCCGTCAAGGCAATTCCTTAACATTGAAAGACAAATGTTATTCTTTAAAAAAACATCTTTGTTGGCAAAATTGTATTAACAATTTAAATATCTTACAGACATGTCGGACAACACAAGCCCTATCAAATATTTCCTCTCTGGAGGATTTGGCGGTGTTTGCACCGTTGTAGTGGGTCACCCTTTGGACACTATCAAGGTACGCAATCATCTTTAAATCGAAATCAAGTTCCAAAATTGTAAAATAATACTAAATCTAATCATGAGATAATCTCTAGAGATAAGACATATAATCCGCATTTCATTCACAGGTTCGATTACAAACCATGCCACTGCCGGCGCCCGGAGCATCGCCGCTTTACACTGGCACCTTTGACTGTGCCAAAAAAACGATTCAACGTGAGGGAGTCCGCGGACTCTACAAGGGTATGTCAGCCCCTATCGCCGGTGTAGCCCCAATTTTCGCAATCAGCTTCTTTTTCTTTGGCCTGGGAAAACGATTGCAACAAAAGACTCCAGATCAGCAGCTGACCTATCCACAATTATTCGCGGCTGGTGCATTCTCTGGTGTGTTCACCACCGCCATCATGGCGCCCGGTGAACGCATCAAGTGCCTTTTGCAGATTCAACAAGGTGGTAATCAGCCACAAAAGTACAGCGGCATGACCGATTGTGCCAAGCAACTGTATCGTGAGGGTGGTTTGCGAAGTATTTTCAAAGGTTCATGTGCCACCTTGCTTAGGGGTAAGTTTTTTGGATTCAACAAGTAGTTAATCCGTTAATATTACCGATTGTTTTTAGATGTACCTGCCAGTGGTATGTATTACTTCACATATGACGCTATCCGAGCCAAACTTACCGAACCTGATACAAAACCGAGCATGATGTTGACCATCTTCGCCGGTGGTATGGCTGGAATCGCCAACTGGGCCGTTGGTATGCCTGCCGATGTTCTTAAGAGCCGTTTGCAAACAGCACCTGAGGGCACGTACAAAAATGGAATTCGTGATGTTTTCCGTGAGTTGATGAAGCGCGAGGGTCCACTTGCCTTGTACCGTGGTGTTACACCTGTAATGCTGCGAGCAGTTCCTGCCAATGCTGCGTGCTTCTTAGGATTTGAATACTTTATGAGATTCTTGAATTTTGTGGCGCCTAGTCTGTAAATCGAATTTTTAATGAAATTGTTGCAATTTCGACGTAGCATTAATTCAGGTTTTTATTATCCAAACTGAATAAAAGGTTATTTTGACACTATTTCATTGAAAACATTTTTTTTTGTGCCTAAGTGTTGTAAATTTTATTAAAACTAACTTTAGTTACAAAATGTGTTCAGGTGTTTTATGTGTACAATTAAATATGTGTCTTAATGTTCTTATGTGGGAGGCAAATTGTTTTTAATTTCCTCAAAAATATTATGTCGTCTTTGCAGCAAAATTCTGAATTCTAAAATTATTTTTTGGTAGATAGTTTCTCAACATTTTATGTTATAATGAATTTATGTATAAACAGAAAACATCATAAAGTCTTTAAATTTTAAATCAAAAAATTTAAAAAAGATGCGTTTTATTCTTTAAATCTATTGTCAATTAAACTTTATATTAAAAACATCTAATTACCAGGTAAATATTAATCATAGAAGAAGAAGAATATTTTATGTTTTTTGCTATTGAACTTGAAAATTAAATCCTTATAAATCGTTATTCATTTCATGTTGACTACTTTGAGTTGGTTTTCCTTTAAGAGCCAACTGGTAGACCAATTTATTGTGTTGATTAGTTTTTTGAACTTTCTGAAGAAACTTAAGATGATGATTTGGTTTGGATTGCGTTTTTGAGTTCTTATACAAGTTGTTCTTCAACATTTGTTCCATCAAATCATGTTTGCTCGCAGGTTGAATGAATCGAGCCTGTTTAGTTTCCTTTGTTCCAGCCGGCTTGACTCGTTTGGGCGATTTATCTTTATGTACACAATTTAAATCTTTCCTCAATGCATAATAAACACTTCTATTCAATGTTTTGGCTGGCCCTCCACCACATCTGGGAACAACTTTGTTATCAAAAACATATTCATCTTCATCACTACATACGATCGTTTGCTTCTTGCTTGTTAAATCGCGAATGCATTTTTGTTTGCCGGACTTGACGCGATTGGTCATACCTTGTTTCCACGATGTCATCGCGCAAGTACAATACCAAGGGTTCTCAGTCAATCGCACCAATTTATAGTTGGATTTTGTGAAGAAGTTGGCAGGTAGTTTCGATAAGCTGTTGTTTTGTAAATATATTTCTTTTAAACTTGATTGATCATCAAAAATTCCAGGTGGGATTGCCATTAGTTTATTAAACGATAGATCAATGATATTTAAGCCTTTGGCGCCGAAGAAACTGTCCATTGAGAGTTCAGTTATTTGACAGTGGCTTAGATAGAGTTCAGATAGGGAATGCAAATTACTAAAGGCATCAAATTCAATGCGCATTATTAATCCCTTTAGCTTCAACACTTCTAGACGAACCAGACCCTTAAAAATCTTCTGGTGCAGTACAGGAATTGAAACATTCATGATGGTCAAATGAGTTAGATGGTTCAAATATTTAAAGGATGCACTGTTTTCATTGGGTGATAAGTCCAACGCTGTTGATGCATCTCCCAAATAAATTCGCTTTGTTGTGTTCATGACACCAAACGTTTCTGTGAATATGTTAGCAATTGGATTGTGTCGAAAGTCGACAGTGTCCAGTTTTGGAAATGGCGGGAACGTAACATCCGATAGCTTTGTTAAATTATTAAAGCTCAAATCAAGTCGCTCCAGTTGCAATAAACCAGCCATCGAGCGATAACTAAGGTCCAAGATTTCATTTCGTGCCAGCGATAGTGTTTTGATATTCATTGCGCCATAAAATGCAAATGGAGGCACCATCTTGATCTGGTTGTGCTCCAAAGAGAGATGCTGCAGATTCTTTAGTCCGTCAAACATTTCCCAGTTGATTTCATTCAGTCTGCAGTTGTGCATGCGCAGCACCAACAAATTGAGCCATCCGTAGAATGTGGCAATTTTGGACTTTTTCATTTCCATCACATAAACATCGTACGGCAGTATGACAACTTCTTCGCTTTCATCCTGTTCCTCCATCGAGACGTTGTATTCTAGTCGCTCCCGGTATGGCCGGTAGTCAAACTTGTGAAATGGCTGCTCGTTCTGTTGTGGACGGCGCAATAGTTCACTGCCCTCTACATGAATAGATTCAAAGTTGGCGTACTGGAGCGTGGGAAGCTCGTCGTCTATCACCATACGCATCGTTTGAGATGAGATACCGCGAATTTCTAACACAATCAACTCGGTTAGGACGAGGAAGTCACTAGCGTAAACTGTTGACGAAACAAAAAAAAACATTAAAAACGCTTTGTTACGAGTGATTCGTTATCACCAATGCATATAAGTAGTAAATGTAATTGTTAGAGTGAAAATGTAATCTGTGAACTTGAATGTGTGGAAACAAGCATTTTGGTCAGAACAATCATTTGGGACGCAGTTCTTTTGAATAACATAAGTTAATTTTATTTTGGGCACTCCTTACTTGTTGAATTAACACTCTCATCACTATAGAGCAGTACAAGGACTTGGACATCCTCTGGCAGCTCCAAAATCTTTATTCTGAGATTATCCTTGGACTGGATCATACACATAGCAAAGCTCACAACAGGGTTATTTAAATGACTGTTATCATCGTCCCCATATGACGCTTCATTGTCATTAACCAAATGCTCTTTTTCGGTTTTATCCGATGTATCCTCAGGTGACCGGTAATGCTGGCTGTTAATCCATCTCGCCACTGGTAAATCCATTAAAAAAGCTTGCTGACATGTACATTGACTCGGACAAATTACAAAATTTTCAGACGTTGAGCATTTCTCAAATTGTAATAACAATGCAAATACAGCAATTACTAAAGACACTTTTCGACACATTTTCTTTCGTTTCGGTGTTTAATTATTTAAATTTCAATATTTTCCAATGAATTTTCACTAGTTACTTCATATTTGAATAAACAATTCGATCTTGGTTGAATTCACGACAAGACTGAATGTTAAATGTAGCAATTGAGGAAGCCATGCAGCAGTGGAAGGATGTATGTTATCAGCTTTCAGTAAATTTATCAGAACTCAACAAGAAAATTCGTTATTTTCGTAGTTATGTTATCTATTTACAACATAAAAAATTCAACATAATTCTTTTTGTTTTATTTAGTAATTGTGATGCTTGCCTACATGTTTTATTGCTGCACTTTTACAGATTATTTTCAGCATATCATGTAATCTCGCACCTTCACAGATTCAATTCAAAAGATATGAGCCTACATGTTTCAGTGTTAAATGTAAAATGTATCCTCGTACTTAAATTATTTATCTAATAATTAAATAGAATTACCAGATATCCAACGGAAAAATCCAAATGAAAATTAATAAAATTAATTTGAATTAGGTGTTTGTCTTTGGTTTGGATTGGGTCGAGTCTCGGGTGCAACTTTGGGTTCTGTCTTTGTTATTATGGTTATTTCCGAAATTTGGCTTTTCCTTGATAATTTCCATTAATAAAACAAATAATATTATTATATATTTTATTATAAAAAATTTATTGTTTACCAAATTAATTTAATATTACAAAATATAATTACTTTACCTTCCCTAGAAGTCACTTATTTGTAACTATTAAAACAGTAAAATTATTCTTAGCACCGAGAAAACTTAATTTTTTTTGTTTTAATTTTAAGAAAAGTTTTTGTAAATGTTGTTTTTTTTTTGTAAATTTAAGTATTCTACTTTCAGATAAATTATTAGAATAACATAGAAAAATATTTCGCTGATTGTCTTGAATTAAAAGCAAAACTGGCAAAACATTCCACATAAGAAAATTTCATAAAATAATATATTTATGTATATAAATTTGCTTTCTAACGTTTTACAATTCACCTACGACAGAATTGTTTTCTTAATATCTTTGATCACAGAATTTTGTGTAACAATTAATTATAAAAGTTGTCCAGTTAGGACCTAGAGATTCATTTAACTACTTTTACTACTAAAGATTTACGTTAATTATTTATTACACAAGGATTAAACGTTACACAATAAAGATTATAAATAATTGAAAAAATGAGCAGTGAACTGAGTAAAATTGTAATCATAGTCTACCTCACAGAGGTGATTTCTAAATAGGAGATTTTTCATCATATGAGATGAATATGCAATCGACCGTTTGGCGTACATTTATTTTGTTAAAATTGCATTTCAAATGTTTCATTGAATTAAAGAAATTCATCATGGTCAAGAATTTCTTTGGTCTTTGATTTATAGTTGAGTGTAAGATATATTTTTTACGGTTGAACTTTAAGCTCACACTGAACACGATTTAGAGTACGCAATATGAGTAATAAAATTGTTCAATCGTTGGCTAACTAAATCTAATTGTCTAATTTATGGTATACTTGGTACAAGAAAATCACGTAAAGTGCACTTAAGAATTGTCCAGTATGAGGGAGATGCTGTCGCGTGAGGTGTACACATGTGGATCGAAGGTGAGTGGTACTGCGCCTGAAATGTTGATGTTGTCTCGACTTTCAATGATTCGCAACGTGTGAAAGTCGTCATTGTCGATGTCGTCAATGTCTGCTGATGCTGGACCCATTTGCCATATCTCCACGTCTTCACTGATAACCAGCTTGTGCGAACTAACTGGCATCATTTCTTTTGACTATAAAAGATGAAGTTTCAATCAATTAGTGCGAAAATATTGTCAATAAAAACTAATTATTACGATTTATTGTATGAACATTAAATTATGCACGGTGTTCGTTTCAATGAATTTAAGTTGATCATTTAGCATTTGAAAACATCACTAAAAATACTAAAAAACTTGTTTCTATATTACTGAACTTAATATTTGCATTTTACTGCGGAAATTATTTATATGACAATCAATAAAGTAAAAGGAAAATGCAAAATTTACACGCTTGCATAAGCAATTAATGCATACATTGAAACATTAAGTACAGTTTTTTATATTTAAAATTAAAGAATACTACTGTACGCCTATAAAAACGATTTGAATATTAACTAACGATATATGTTACAGGATTGAATATGTGAAAAGAATTAAATATTTATCGCTTTGATTAAGTATCTGCCGCAAATTACGACTGAAAATCCAACTCTGCTGTGAATTGACATAAATTAATATTCGATTTTCAGTTTGTAAATGTAACAAAGTGAAAAAGTAGTTTCAATTTATCTTGTCTAGAAGATGACGCGAAAGTCTGAATTAGTAGGTTTTATTTGGGACTTAGAAACCGTTTAGCATGTTACAACACAGGTCCGTAAAAATACACGTGTCATCTCTAAGCAACTAATTAAATTTGAATCTTTCCCATCGACGCAAACATCTCGAGGGATCGTAAAGAACAAGAAAAATATTTTAGAATAAAGAAAAAGGCACAACATAATTTGGAAATTCAGAAACAGAAACATCAGTGCCAAAAATCACACGCAGAATTGTTTCATTAATTTATATACTTATTCTCACATATTTGTATTTGATGTGACTCAAAGGTGCGCGTAGTCACGAACCTTTTCACTTAGCATACAGGTGTTCAGGTTTTATCCAAAATATTTCTGAAGGCGAATTTGATGTTAAACTGGAAAAACTGCGATTTCGGCAGACACGGTGGCCACGAATTTTTCCACATAAATTGCTTAAGATGATTCGGAACGAAACGGGTTTTTGGACATTTAACCGCATGACAGAAATGCCCATCTCTTTATGTTGATTTGGCTCACAACAAATCTTAATAATTTCCATAATTGCCATCACCAATCAAGTCCATTCGTAATTTAATTGCAATCAATCCATCAATGAGCCATAAAAATTGCCATAAAACGAGACATTTGCGCTACAGCAACATCTCAATGAAATATGTAGTTTTAGTGTTTCGCTAAGCGGCATTTTCAAATAAATGCATCGAAAACAGGAAGCAAACAAAAAACCACTCGGATATCCTAAGTGTGTGTATTATTAAATTGATATCCCGCATCGGCCTAACATAGGTTTGAGACAAACAACCATTAATTATTTACAAATTCATGGTCAATGTTACATCAATAAATCCGCATTGTGATTAGCGCTTGCAATGACCATATGTTTGCGGAGATTAAAGTTCCGGCCTTGTGCACATGAACGCGAAGATCCATTGTCATGTGACAAATTCAGTCCTACCTCATATTCGGAGTCATTTTGATATGTAGCCTCCGGTGTCCAAGATTGTCCACTGTCGCTCTCCTCGTCTTCGTCTAGCGGCTCTAGCATGTAGTTGTCTTCACCACATTGAGGCTGCTCCTCTGACGGCATATCACACTTCCGCTCGATGAGTTGCTGCTCACAAGGACGATATATGCTGCCCATCTTTACCGTTGAATATCCGTGAACGCTAGGTTGTTTCGATATTTTGTGTGACGGAGTAATGGCCTTTGAGAGACGCATTGAGGCTCTGGTAACCGCAATCAGCAGCAAAAGTATGCCACAGGCAAGTGATCCCCATAACAAGACACGTTCTCCAATTGGCAGAATATTTAGGTATAAATTGAAGCGATTTTGTAGCGACACAGGCAACTCAATCATGTTCTTTGGATGAAGATGTTAAAAAATTAAATTTTTATGTCGAGATGTATTTGGAGATTACTTACAATATCAAACCAGACCATTGGAACAACCAAATTGGAGAATTGTTCCACGTTGTGCATCATACTGATGTCATTAAAGGCCATGTTTATTTGGAAACGAACATTTAGTTTTAGTGGTAAACCGGATTCCTGCGAGATAAGAATTATGTTTATGTTAAAAACAGGATTAACAAATATTATGCAAGTAACAACATTTAATTTATTTGTATTTATTGCATTTTAAAACCGATTGACCTTGAAAGTGCGCACTTTAATCACTTGCAGTTTTGCGTTTCTGAAAGATCTAAGTGGGAATCATTCAAGGATAATATTGCTGATTGATTTTCTACTATGTTTCCGCTATCTTTCTTTACACGTGTTGAGCTACATAGTTTTAGCATATATGTACAATTCATGGTCTACGGCTAATCTTATATAGAAAGCCGGTTCTTCATATGTTTAATTACAAATATCCATCAGATGCGTACATTTCATTGGAAGAGAAACATATTTAAGATTGTAAATGACTTATTTAATATGAAATAAGTTTGAAGACTATGTTCTTGCCATAGTTCATTGACATTCCCAATAAATGTGTTAGAAAGGTTTATGAATATTTAAAATATACTGAAAACAGCACGTGCGACTTACCGGTTGAATCATGAAGAAACTCTCGTGCTCTGAACGATTTGGGAAACTACCATCCACGGCTTCCACCAGTTTGGGGTCAGCATCAAGGAAATGTGGATAGCTTAGCGCAATCGGGAATCCATAATAGCAATCGTGGACATCGATTAAGCCACGTGGCATGCATGGGTCTATCATTTAAAAAATTTAATGTTGTGAAAATATGATAAAATAAAGATTTTCTTCAAGAAAACTCACCTGTTTTACAGTAGCATTTATTGCGATCATTGTAGTATCCATTATCTAAAGCATTTTCTTCAAACATGAAGCGATATGCTTCCAGAGATGATATAGTTTCAGGCTCACCTACACGAACCTGCGTAATGTTAAGGAAAAACATTTGTATTGAAATTAAATCTTACACACATTAAAATCAATGATAGAGTAATTAATAAATAGCAACACTTATCGTTATCTGATCAAATACTGACTGTTTATAATTTATATTATTCTTATTTAAATATTGTTATAATGGCGTGCGCCTTATTAATGCACCACTTTATGTATTTATGCACACAATTTGCTACTTGCGATTTTTGCAACTGTTTGCATTTTAATATTTATGTACTCAACATTGGTTAATAATGGTTAAGATCATGTCATAACGTATTTTCTGAACATACAGAAAATTAGGTAAGCAGCAAGCGCACACATATTTGGTAATAAAAGTCATATGTAGCTGACAATTTGTCAAATGATATGTAAACATAACGATCGTTTTATGTTTTATTCATAATCTGAATATTTCGTGTTAACAATTCGGTTAACACTTTTCGTTTAAATGTTTTAAAAGTGAAATATTTGCAGAAGGTTTTTTTTATTCATTTTAAGGGCAATACAACTGCAATGTCACTGTTTACTAAACGATTAATGAATTGTTTATCATAATTAAATAGTAATTGAGATGTTTAAGTAAATGAAATTAATTCCCATTGAATTGTTTGTGTTAAAATTCTAAGTATACAAAATTACTTGTACAATAAGAAGCATAAAAGAAATCGAAACGCAAATATGCCGGGTGGTGGCGCCAATCAACAGTTTCAACACGCGTCCTGAGGAGCAGTCGACAATCGCATGTCAATTATTAAGTAACGACAATCCACGTCAAATAACAACAAAGCGCGTTTTTATTGAACAAACAATTTAAAATGTACATAAATCGTGTGAGACTTTTTCTCTTCCTATCATTTATCGGGATCGTTATGAATTACTTCTTGCAATATGTTTTGTGATTAAGGCAAATTATAAATAATAACAATATATAATTAATATTTAGTAACTGATTTGAAAGTGTTACAAATTATACCGGCGACTATTCCAGTTATGGTAATTCACAAATTTGCATTTAGAAGTTGTCAGTCTACTCAAACTTCATTCAATATACGTATTTTAAATTGATTTAATTATTGACTAAACAATTTTTTTTATTGGTATTATTGTTTTGGTTATAATTACTTGAATTTTTTATAATTAAATGGTACTGAATTGGTATCTTTTTCGCAAATAATTGCAATGTTAAAAATATGATTTCCCTAAAATCGAGCTAAAAAAGTCAGCTGATTTCGAGGCATGTCACTGTCCTCGGTCACCAAATTTTATTTTTATAGACCGTGATATTTGGGTAAATCTGAAGAAAACAAGTTTTCATCGATGGATCTTGTCTCCTGCGCCGCAATAACACGAGATCATGTGAGTGAAGCTTACCAGTCTTTGTGGGCGACACATACTCTTGCGAAAGAACTTGAGTGTGCCATTTGGTTCAATGAAGCTCTGAAACTTGGTGCCATCCGACGCCATATTGATGTTGCTGCAGTGTTCGTCGTTCCACTGTGGCAGATTAATTGATCCGCGGTAGGTGTCATACAGGCCGGAAATTCGGCTGTCAGTCTCGCCCGTGTAAAATGTTTCAAAATCACTTTCAAAGTCATACATCTAAAAATGCAGTTAGCAGGGAAGCACACAAATTAATATAAATTAATATTTTATGTTTTATAATGGTTTTTGTGACATACCCGATCGATCAGTCCGACCTTCTCGAAATAAATCCATTCTGGCATTAGTTTATTGCCCAGAGTTGTCAAAGCGCTTTCATAACCAAACATAAACTCTTTGGCGGTCATCTGTACTATCGGCTGACTGTCTGTCTGGCGGATCACCATGTTGATCGGTATACGAAATAGGAAGTTCTTGTTGGCCGCAACTTGAGCGATGCTCTGCACAGAGAAATACAAATTTTGTTTTTAAAATTGTTTAGTGAAATATTAGTTTCTTAAAAAAATAACTAAAAACGCAGTTAAAGAACGATGTCACCACGTTGTCAAGATATTAATAGATTGCCACTGGAATCTTAAAGATTGTTTAAAGTTCAAATTTTGCATTATAAACGATGGATCTTCGTTTTAACGGATAAATATGAATTTAAAACATTTAAAGCTCCAGAAATTAATTACTAAACATTGAATGAATTAAGTTTTTCGACCATATATTCGAAACAAAGATAGATAATTGAAAACATATACTTCAGCATATTAAATTACATGTGCCGATTGGCTAATAGAGGGACATAATGACTAATTCTGTGACCTTATCTCAAACTTCTATTAGCTTTTAATTGCTTTATTAGTGTGCGACTTTTAAAATTCACAATTGCTTTTATGTATTGGCAAAAAAAAAAAAACATTACGCGAATACAGTCTCAAGACCATAATTGATCGTGACAGCTACATCAAATGCATCAAATGCAGGCACAGGTGTGTGCACTCATGGCTACCGCGTTTTACTAGAACAAGGTTTTCTAAGAAGCAACTGAACTCCATAGATCATCCCATCATGCCAGAAGCTTACAAAGTTGCCGGGTCTATGCGCGCATAAACAACCAAACAGCTGCGCGCGCATTTTTATCAAAGCTTTCGTCGATTTTACGGAATGTCAACATTCTTTCTAGAACATTTACGTAATGGCAAGCTTGATACCATATTTATATCCTCCCAATGGATATTTTACATAAAAAACTGGTTTTCTGTCTCTAAATTGACGCCTATTAGATAATTGCGTATTGTTGAAATGCGAGCTTTTGAAGAAGGAAGCATTGGCTAAAGTTTTTACATATTGTTGATGCTTTTTTCAACGGAAATATAATATATTTAAGTACTTTTCTGTTAGTTTATGAGTCACTTTGCGAACAAATATTGGGGATGGTCATTTAAAATAGTTGTCTTCATTAATCCCGAGCAACTTTACCAATGGAACGTGATAGGTGTGACACAGCTGATGCAAGTCTTCTATTAACATTCATAGATTTGGTATTAAATTATGCAAATACATTTAGGTGAACGCAGTATTTAAAATGTGAAATATGACATTGGCTCGACGAATATATGCTGCTGGTATTTCTTCATATTGTCCATTTAATTTCGTACAACTAATTCGGTTTTTTATAGATTTAACATAAATATATTCATTATTTGGAAATCTCGTTGGAAAATTATATAAAACTCGAGTTTTTTTCGCGAATTAATTAGGAAATTTCTCTATAAATTTTTTGTTAAAGCTCAACTTAAAGACGGCAGATGAAAATAAAAACTATTCAGTCAGTTATCAATAAAAGTTCATTAGTAGTCACGACTGCCTTATATTTGTCTCAGCATTTCAAAAAATCTGTATGTCAACATATTTAGGTCAAATGAAAAAAAAACGGCTTGAACTGATCTAAATGATCTAGTTGTATGTTAACTGCAATAAAGAGCAAACTGATTGGAAAATGTTTACAGCTTGTTTTTTTATATGTTGAATGCACTTTTACGCTTAAATTGCCGTACAAAAGTGCAACAATTTCTGATTATGTAATGCAATGGAGAGAGTGGTGAGCTTGTGAGTGCATTACACATTTGCAATCGTAAGGAAGCTTTTACAAATACTGAAACATGTCCTGTACGGCGAATACGGGCATGCAGAGTAAATGTGTGTCAATCCAGATTTTGTAAATCACACATCATGTCATCGCTAGTGTGTTTACTTTTTACAGAAATCTAGTTTTGCACAAGTTGTACATGCAACAATATTGTTTGTGTGCTATAATTACGTATGTTTCACATTTTACGATTATTGAGAGAAGAAAAGTTAGTTTTTTAACTCCTTCAAGTCAAACATCTTTTAACCTGGTTATCTAATTGCATTTAATTTGATCAACCTATCCTTCCTTCCTCAAAATACTTTTATTGAATTAATTATTTTAATCTTAATTGCAAATTTGTTGCTCTGAATTTTTTTTTTAATTAAAAAAAAAATGTGTATTTCGATTTCTCATCAGCTTACCCGAAAATGAAGTGAAAAACGAATATGTACAAATATATTTTATATTGATACAACAACGATCAAGTTCATGGGATTTGGTTTCAGTAAATAAAAAATCGTTTCAAGAGCGAATTTTTGCCAAAAAAAGAACTGAACATTTTTTGAGAAGTTTTGTATTTACTTTCTCTTCAACTAACAGACGCTGTGGCACGTGCTTCACACTAAAACGAATACTAATAATATATTAATATTTTTTGAGTTTTTAGAAAATAAATATTCACATTTAAATAAATCACTTTTAATATTCTCTAAAAACTTTGTTGTCGCTAAGCAATGAATTTTAATCGTTAAAAAAGGTTTGTCGTCTAAATCTTTCATTTTGAATAATCTTGCATTAATTATTTTAAGTGTTGAAAGAGTTTGGTTGCTTAGAAACATGTACATTCTTTTGCAAATTCTCACATAAAATGTATTTTGCCAAAGCTATTATATAAATTTATGTCAACACTGAATTTTTACAATGTTTCATTGTTAC